>MDKI01225415.1:0-63871 GCA_005239505.1 Nicotiana paniculata | reverse complement strand
TTGGGGTCTATTTATAAGTTTAGGACAAACCCTAAACGTGTAGGAGATTTCTATTTCAACCGGAAAACACTTAAACTCGTCAAAACTCGAAATTGACCAGAACCATGAGACTAGGCGTTTTGGCTCTAAGGCATGGATAAGGCCAGACCAGGCCTGGCTTTAGGAGGCAAACGCCCCCCTAACGCCAGGGCCAGCCTGACTTTAGGAGGCAAACGCTTGGATAAGGTCAGGGTGTTCCCTGTTCGCCTCTCAAGCGTACTTTCGATGTATTTGCATCCATTTAGATCGGTTTCCATCTCCAATTCACCTACACATGAAATAAACTCCATTAAGCACATAAAAAGTCTATTTTTATCATTAATGCGCATAAAATGTAAGGAATATAACATGTTAAACTATGAATTCTAGCCTCGCATCAAAGACCATCGTGAAAAAGCGAGAAGTTCCAAAAGGCACGTGGTTAAAGCTGACCAAGTCTGCGAGAATAGTACAAGTCCGTACTGTGACATTGAATAGTCGTACCAGCTACATTTCTTTGTAATAATTGCACATGTACTGTGTTGGGTTTCCCCCTCTTATATAAAGGGGACCCTTGACATTTTGTAACACACATGATATTTAATACAAGAACAAGAACATTCTCTACAATTGCTCCATTAATTTAGTGTCTTTCATTTATTGTGTTTACTTGTTATTGATCATAAAGAGGTCGTCTTCGAGGCCCTCAACATTGTTGTATCCTCATAGAACGCTCTCTATTAAACCCTCGAGCTCGACCTCGAGGCCCTATTTCGACCAAGCTCGAGACCCCGTCTCTCACCTGCTCGGTTTGCATAATCTCATTATCCTTCGCTCTTATCTCATTTTCTTACTCCTCACTTAGAATCTATTGCCTAAATAACTAGTATTAAAATAGATCACATATTTTTAGAACCACAAAACCAAATATAATTGTAATTACCATTTTCAAAGTAAACAGTTTGGCGCCCACCGTGGGGATAAAAATAATAGTGATTATCTTAGTGCTGGTTTTCTAAAAAACATAAGTTATTCTTTACACTTTTTCTTGTCCAAGAATCTTCAATTCCATGTCAGAAAATGTCTAACTCAGTAAATGCACATGAAAATGACGGTCCTGAGGATCATGGAGAGAGCGGCGCAACTGCTTCAGGTGCCGGTGTACCACCACAAAACCCTGAGGGGGCACCAGCGCAAATCCCCATCGACGAAGGCTCTTGCAACGCTCAACATGTCGGTGTAAGCTCTCATACAGACGAAAGTGTACGCGGAGAAGATCGACATGAATCACGGAGAACTCCCGCTCAAAAAGAAGCAGCCCGATCGATCAACAAAAAGCATCTTCGAGAATTTCTCATCGATTGAGCCAAGAACCATTTCCGAGAAAGAGAATCGAACTGGAAGAATGGGCTAGAAGAACCCCAACATGCCATTCACGTTATTATTGGAGAAATCGATGTCCCGCAAGAACCCACGCTCAAACGGTCAAGGACTTGGAGCAAGCTATTTTTATGGAACGTTTTCCAGATCGGAAGGTATAATAGGGAACGGGATTAGCCCCCGAACTCCGGAAGAAACTCATTCAATTTCTTATTAACAACATTGATCTCTTTGCTTGGTCCCACTTAGACATGACAGGGATCTCGCGGAAACAACCACCGATCGACTAAGCGTCGACCCCAGGTTCAAACCGATGAAGCAAAAAAGGAGGCCTCAGTCCGAGGTAAAGCATGCGTTCATCAAAGACGAGGTAACAAAACTCCTCAAAATAGGGTCCATCGGGGAAGTAAAATATCCCGAATGGTTGGCCAATGTAGTAGTAGTCCCCAAAAAGGGAAACAAGATAAGAATGTGCGTAGATTATAAGGACTTAAATAAAGCATGCCCTAAATATTCATTCCCATGGCCCAACATCGATCGCTTGATTGACGCCACGGCTGACCACGAGACCCTAACCTTTCTCGATGCCTACTCCAGGTATAATCAAATTCAAATTCAAATTCAAATGAACCTCGAGGATAGGGAAAAAACTTCGTTCATCACGAACTACGGCACATATGCTTAAATGTAATGCCCTTCGGGCTAAAAAATGCAGGAGCTACGTACCAGCGCTTATTTAATAAGATGTTCGAACATCAAATAGGCAAATCTATGGAAGTTTACATTGATGACATGCTGATTAAGTCCCTGCATGCAGAGGACCATTTGACTCATTTGCAGGACACTTTCGACATCTTTCGAAGCTACAACATGAAGCTCAACCCCGAGAAATGCGCCTTCGGAGTGGGTTCGGGCAATTTTTAGGTTTCATAGTATCAAATAGAGGGATTGAAATCAACCCCGACAAAATCAAGGCCATCGAAGAAATCACGGTGGTAAACAATGTGAAGGTTGTACAGTGGCTGACCGCGCGGATTGCAGCGTTAGGCCGATTCATCTCGAGGTCGTCAGATCGGAGCCATCACTTTTTCTCCTTACTCAATAAGAAAAACAACTTGAGTGGACTCCAGAGTGCCAACGTGCCTTGGAGGAGTTAAAGCGGTATCTCTCAAGCCCGTCTTTGCTCCACACCCCAAAGGAAGACGAAACTCTATATTTGTACTTAGCAGTATCCGAAGTAGCAGTGAGTGGCGTCTTGGTTCAAGATGAGCAAGGTACGCAATTCCCTGTCTACTATGTGAGTCGAACCCTGGGAGATGCTGAAACCAGGTATCCACACTTAGAAAAATTAGCTCTTGCATTTAAGTGCATCTCGAAAATTGAAGCCTTATTTTCAATGCCACCATATATGTGTTTTAACGACATACCCCCTTCGAAATATATTGCATAAACCCAAATTATCAGGCTGACTGGCCAAATGGGCCATCAAACTAGGGGGATATGATATCGAATATCAGCCCCGAACGACTATTAATTCCCAAATTTTGGCGGACTTCCTGGCCGAATTTACGCCCGCCATCGTGCCCGAGGTAGAAAAAGAACTTCTACTAAAAATGGGCACATCATCAGGGGTATGGGCCTTATTCACCGACGGTGCCTAGAATGTGAAAAGATCCGGGCTCGGCATAGTCCTGAAGCCACCTACGGGTGGTATGGATAGACAATCTATAAAAATTGCAAAACTGACTAACAACGAAGCCGAGTATGAGGCTATGATTACATGTCTCAAATTGGCCAAAGGCCTAGGGGAGGAAGTCATCGAAGCAAAATGTGATTCTCTTCTGGTAGTAAATCAGGCAAATGGGAGCTTCGAGGTGCGAGAGGACAGGATGCAGCGATACCTAGATAAACTTTAGGTCACTCTGCGTCGCTTCAGAGAATGGACTGTGGTCCACATACCTCGAGAGCAAAATAGCGAGGCCGATGCACTCACAAACCTAGGAGCATCTGCCGAGGAAGATGACATACTCCCCGGGACTGTTGTTCAGTTATCCAAATCAGTGATTAAACAAGGCCAAGCCAAAATCAATTCCACCAGACGGACATGGGATTGGAGAAATAAGTACATCGGTTATTTGGGAAGTGGGAAGCTACCCACGGACCGGGAGACACCGATTATGTGCTCCAAGAAATCCACGAGGGCACCTGCGAAAATCACTCTAGTGGCGACTCCTTAATTCGATAGGTAATCAGAGCAGGTTACTATTGGGACAACATGGAAAGACATACCAAATAATTCGTCCAAAAATGCGACAAGTGTCAAAGGTTTGCACCAATGATCCACCAACCCAGTGAACAACTACATTCAGTCTTGTCCCTATGGCCGTTCATGAAATGGGGAATGGATATCGTCGGCCTCCTACCGACGGCGCCAGATAAAGCTAGATTTATTCTATTTATGACTGACTACTTCTCAAAATGGGTGGAAGCATAGGTCTACGAGAAGATAAGAGAAAAAGAAGTCATCAACTTCATCTGGGATCACATCATGTGCTGATTCGGCATCCCCTCCGAGATAACGTGTGATAACGGGAAGCAGTTCATCGGAGGCAAAGTAACACAGTTTTCCGAAGATCACAAAATCAAAAGGATCCTGTCAACACCCTACCACCCATGTGTGAATGGTCAGGCCGATTCCACAAACAAGGCCATCATTCAAAACTTGAAAAAGAAGTTAGAAAATGCAAAAGGAAAATGGAGAGAAATGTTGCCGGAGATGTTAAGGGAATATCGAACAACCTCTAAATCGAACACAGGAGAGACGCCGTTCTCTTTGGTGTATGGGTCCGAGGCTTTGATACCGGTCGAGATCGGGGAGCCAAGTGCCCGATTCCGACATGCCACCGAACACTCAAACAATGAGGCTATGACTACAACCCTCGAACTATTAGATGGAAAACGAGAAGTTGCACTGGTCCGAATGGCCGCCCAAAAACAAAGGATCGAAAGATACTATAATAGGAGAATAAACCTCCGACATTTAGGACTTGGGGACTTAGTCCTAAGAAAAGTCACCCTAAGCACTAGAAACCCTAACGAAGGAAAGTTGGGCCCAAATTGGGAAGGACCGTACCGTGTCCTCGGAGTCATCGGCAAAGGGTCCTACAAACTCGGGACCATGAAAGGCGAGCAACTTCTAAACAATTGGAACGTATCAATGCTCAAGCGCTATTATTGCTAAGGTAGAACCTTCTCCCTTTTCATTTCATGCTTCACAATAATTTTTTCCAGGTGACTGATGGAAGACACCGCAACACCCTCCAACTCAAAGACCTTAGGTTTCAAAGCATGCGTTGCACTCTTTTTCCTCATGTTGGATTTTATCCCAAATGGGTTTTATCGACAAGGTTTTTTAACGAGGCAACATCCATATGCTACCTAAGGAGAACTCAACAAGTATTCAAGGATTTTCTTCAATTGGCCTCAAATACTGAGGGGCATCCCCCCGAGAGATCACCTCCTCGAAGAAACAAAAATGAGCCAAAGAGGGTCTCGACAGGAGAACAATGTATAGGACTAAACGGTCGAATGAACCGTGTCCACATAGAATAATCGAACCCTCGATGGTGAAAAAATGTACACTTGTACCAAGTAATCAGAAGAGAATCTTTTATCATTAAAACACTTCGCGCATCAAAGAAGTTTGCCATTTTCACAAGAAACGGCCCCAGGGCCAGAAAATTACCAAACACTCGGGGACTGACACCAAAAACTCGAAGCCATAAGACCCCAGGACCGGAAACTTTGAGATCATAAGCCCTCCATGAGGTACCAATGTAAGCCCTCCACAAGGCAACATCAACTACATAAGCCCTCCACAAGGCAATATCAATACTCTAAGCCCTCCATGAGGAAATATCACCAATGTAAGCCTCCATGAGGCAACGTCAACGACGTAAGCCCTCCACAAGGCAATATCAACCCCGACTCGGGGACTTTCCTTGACAGTCACCCCATCGAGTCATCAAAAACTCGAAGCCATAAGACCCCAGGGCCGGCAACTTCGAGCTCATAAGCCTTCCATGAGGCAACGTCAACGACGTAAGCCCTCCACGAGGCAATATCAACCCCGACTCGGGGACTGTCCTCGACAGTCACCCCATTGAGTCATCAAAAACTCGACGCCATAAGACCCCAGGGCCGACAACTTCGATCTCATAAGCCCTCCATGAGGCAACGTCAACGACGTAAGCCCTCCACGAGGCAATATCAACCCCGACTCGGGGACTGTCCTCGACAGTCACCCCATCGAGTCATCAAAAACTCGAAGCCATAAGACCCCAAGGCCGACAACTTCGAGCTCATAAGCCCTCCATGAGGCACCATTGTAAGCCCTCCACGAGGCAATATCAAGGCAACGTCAACGACATAAGCCCTTCATGAGGCAATATCAACTCTGACTCAGGGACTGCCCTCGACAGTCGGCTCATAGCCGCAAGACCTCGATGAGGCAACACCAAAAAGATTGCTATTTTCACAAACTACGGATCCAAAGCCAAAAAATTTCAACAACTCGGGGACTGTCCCTGACAGCCACCCCATCAAGTCTTCAAAAACTCAAAGCCATAAGACGTTAGGGCGGGTAACTTCGAGCTCATAAGCTCTCCATAAGGCACCAATGTAAGCCCTCCATGAGAAAATATCAAAACTATAAGACCTCAAGCAAGGCATGTACAACTTGTAAGACCTTAAAAAGGCATAATCCCGATATCAAAGTCAGGCTATATATCGAACTTGTAAGACCCCTAAAAAGGCATACCCTCGATATGACGTCGAGGCTATCTTACTCGGGAACTAAAGGCTATGACCAAATACAATGACCGTCGTCATAAGGCTCTGGCCAAACTAACGCGACTCGGAGACGTCCGGCTATCGGCATGAAATCACAGGCCTTTAATTACTTCGAAAGAACATCCAAAATAATCGGTTAAAGGTCGTACCGACCTAACGCGTAAGAGTCCAAGTCGCCAGCTACACTAAAGGTCGTACCGGCCTAACGCATAAGATCCCAAGTCGCCAGCTGCATTAACGGTCGTACCGACCCAAAGAGCCTCAAAGCCGATTTAAAAATCTAAGGGTCGATGAGCTTGAGTCAAAACCCGACTCAGAGACTGAGCCCTAAACGGTTAACTAAAGAGCCTCAGGGCCAAATGCGTAAGAGCCCAAGTCGCCAGCTACACTAAAGGTCGTACCGACCTAACGCATAAGAGCCCAAGTCGCCAACTGCATTAAAGGTCGTACCGACCCAAAGAGCCTCAGGGCCGATTTAAAAACCTAAGGGTCGATGAGCTCGAGTCAAAACCCGACTTGGAGACTGAGCCCTAAATGGTTAACTAAAGCGCCTCAGGGCTAAACGCATAAGAGTGCAAGACGCCGGCTACATCAAAGGTCGTACCAACCAAACGCGTAAGAGCCCAAGTCGCCAGCTACATTAAAGGTCGTACCGACCCAACGCGTAAGAGCCCACGGGCCAGCCTAAAAAGCTTCAAGGACAATTTATAACCCCAAGGGTTTCATATCAAAGTCCAATTCATCGGACTAATCATCGACATACACCGAAGTCTATTCTGAAAAACCAAGAAAAAACAAGGAATGACGAAAAGCCTTTTATATATGATGAAGGTCCACAAAGCATATTTACAAAGCTCAAGTCGGAGCCCTTGCACAGGTAACAAGAACAAACAAGAACCTAATATACCGTCGGGGTATGCCTTCAACGGCTCCCTCGAAAGTTATGCCTTTAGCGGCTTGACCCTCGGCCCCCAGGTCTTCAACGGCCTTTTCCCCCTCGGGGACTCCGCCTTCATCTTCATAATCTTCCGAGCCACTACTCGAATCATCCTCGGGAGCAAGCAGAGCCTCCAATTCCTTTTCTAGGGTCTTCACTCTCTCGATCTTAGCAGACAAATCAAAGCCCCTTGCATGTATGTCTTCAAGAGCCTGCCTACGAGACATTAATCGAGCATGCTCCAGGGCTCGAGCAAGTTTAAGATCGGCCTACTCAGCTTCTTTCTGGGCCTGGGCATTTGCAGCAGCAACATCCTCTTTATACGATATTATAAGCGCGTCCGCTTCAGCCTTATCTGAAGATAGTGCGGTAACCGATTCAGCATAGAGATACTTATACCTACTAATCTCAGCCCTCGCATCCCGAAGGTGATGCTCAATCGAGGATAACTTCTCTTGGAGGATGTCTCTCGCAGAGGTTATTTCGTTCACACACTGATTAAATCCAAGGATCTCAGCGTCCCTGGCTCTGAATCCTTCCCACATCAGGGCATCTTTCTCCTTAAGCTACAAAGACCAGTCCGAAGGTGTTAAGCGTTGAAATAGGGCAACAACAAAAACAAAACATACGAAGACTATGCTACCTGTTCATCAAGGACACTCCGTTCCCGAGATACCATCTCTAAACGAGCTCGAAGGATAAGCAATTCTTCATCCCTTTTGGAAAAAAGAGCCCTAAGATCGTCTGCCTCTGATAAAAACCTCTTACACTCCCCCTCATAATGGGTCAACTCAGCCTGGAACTTGGCAGTAGTCAGATTATAAAGCACTTTTGCCTGAAAGCATAAAGGGAGAGGGTCAGAGAAATAATAATCAAAGCTCGAAGCAATCGACGAAGAGATTACCTGTCTACAGAGCCTTTCGACCTCCTAAAAAATAAGCGAGGCGTTAAGTTCGGAATTCTTCTCGGCCATAGTAAAGAACCCCCCACTTACGTCCTTCCCGCCGAGAAGCATCCCTGCATCGGAAGACTCTGTATTACGGGCACCCCGTATCTCCCTCGGGGGAAATGTTGGAACCAGTGGAGAATCACCTACATCAACAGTTTCAGATTGATCGATCAGGGCCTTCAGCTCATAACTAGGCTCCCGCAACTCATCTACCGAGTGCTCTCCAGCCCGGGGAGTATTTAGACTATCAACCCGCTCGGGAGCATCACCTGACCTACCCTAAAAGACCTCTTCGGTCCGAGACGGGATGGCATTATCGACTTCTGGTTTAGAAGCCCTCGGCTCAACGGTCATCGGCCTAGCAAAAGTCGAAACAGTTACACTTTCACTTCCCTCGGGCGTTATCGGGAAATTGCTTTTCTCATTTAAGGCCGCGGAGTCAGCCTTAGACTTTTGCACTCTAACCCTATTTCTCTTCAAGGACTCGGTCAAAGATTCCCTCTTTCTCTTCTTCCCCTCATCTGGTTTTGGGATATCTGCTTCCCCAGGCGGTGCTTCTCTCATCAAAGAGGCCTCCCCTAGACCTGCATAAGCACAGAACATAAAAAATTAGAATATATTCTAGGGGTATCTCTTTTGAAGAACTCAGGTATTGAAGAAGGAAAGGCCCCACCATGATTTTTAGCTTCCCATTGGCCCCTGGCCAGGTCGCGCCATACGCGCTCAGCATACAGGCAGGTCGAATCGAGCCGGCGAACCCAGCTCGAGAGATCCTTAACCGCGTCAGGATACCACGCGACAGTTACATCATCAAAAAAGAGTTAGTTCAAAGGGAAGTTGGTCCAAAGGGAAATGAAAAAGGCTCAATTAAGGTGTTAACTTACGATTCATATTCCATTTCTCAGGAAACGACATCCTTTTGAATGGAATCAAATCTAAGGTCCTAACTCGAACAAATCGGCTCATCCACCCTCTGTCCTTGTCTTCATCAGTAGAAGTAAAGAAAACCTTCGTAGCCCGACGTTGAAGCTTAATTAGACCACCCCGGTAAAGTCGGAGACTGTACATTCTGATCAGGTAGTCGAGGGTAAAAGGCATTCCCTCGACCATGTTTGCAAAATACCTAATCATGTAAATGATGCGCCAAAATGATGGATGAATTTTGCCGAGCGTCACTTGACATCGCTTGCATAAGTCGAGAACAATGGGGTTTATCGACGACGGGGACGGTTCTACCTGGCCTAGGGTAAATAAATAGGTGTATACACTAAGGAAGCCGGCTTTGTGGGTTGTTATGTCCTCTTCATGAGAGGGAATTTCCACTTGCACCGCATCTTCCCAGTGGAAGTCGTCCTTCACTTTCTCGACGTCTGTTACTATGTTGATATACCGGGATATGGGCTCACATCATCCCAGCTTCGAGGAAGATTTATCGACCTTGAAATCAAAGATTGTTTCGCAGGGCCCGGGGATGCATTCCTCGAGACTTGGAGGTACTGTTGCTTTACCTTAGAGGAACATGGATAGGAGGAGGATGTATCACCTCGGGAATAGCTTCAGAGGCCTTCGTCATTATTGTGAGTTATTAGTTTGAAGAATTGACTCAAGCAGCCGTACACCTAATCTCTTTGACATAATAAAGCTAAGCTAATTAAATCAACCAAAAATAGATCCAAAATCAGTTATTCCTTGAGGTTCATGGTTAATGTTATAATAATAAACATATATTTATTCTTCTAAATTACTCCTAGGAATTAGGATATAATGAATGCAAATATTCTGATTATGTTATGCACCAGAATATATGAGTAAATACCTACTCGTACTTGATTTTTATTCTAATCAAACAGTTTAACTTAGCAATTAAAAGTTGAAAAGAAAATACATTACTTTTTCATGATTTAAGTGTAAGTATGTATATGAAAACATCTATCTTGTATATATATATTGGATTGATTAATCAACGGATATGTATAAGGAATATTTGTTTGCAAAGAAAAAAAATCGAAACTGATGGAATATTTTACTGTGGAATATGATACTCCTATAATGTTAAGGAAGAACTGAGGCCAAGAATCTAAAATAAACTAACCAACTGAACTGTGAAGTGCCACTTAATAAAAGTGAAGAAAATAAAAAGACCTTTCAACTCAAATTACACATTGAAAACAATATGATAAGCTGAACAAGAACTGGATTTTCTTTTTCCAGAACAATAAAAGTGGTTGGGGTTATGGTTGATATTGATATATTTATATGGTATCAATGTTTGGAGCTAGCCGTTAAGCTTTCCATATTTATAAATGCATGTGGTTGATATTGATATTCATAAGCTCAAGCAAAAATAGGCAAGTTTGTAGAAGTGATCTCGAATTTCGAATTTGAATATTTGTTAAAGAATAAGATGCAAATCATGGGTTGTGTACATAAATGCCAAGTAAGGCTGCGTAAGGTTGTGTACATAAGACGCTAGATAAACTAGCGATGATATTGTTAGAGTTTGCTTGTAACAGTCCTCTTTTGATTGTTTACTCATCTGAGATAAAGATTTAGAGGTAATAGCTGACATCTTTCATCTGTAACACTATTATTTCTTCACTTGTTTTAAAACAACAGCGTAAGATAGAGCAATGACATAATCAAATTAACTGTGTTCAGTTTGGTGTTAATGTGGTCCAAATTCTCAGAGCTGGATCCATTATTCTAGATTAGTGAGTGTGGAGTATCACTACAAACTGCTCTTCATCAGAAAGAGTGCCGAGTTAGTACACAATTATATTTGTAAACAAGCTTTTACAATTCCCTAAACAAGGAATAAGAATAAATTTTTGTAAGCTTTTTCAGTTTACTAAACAAGAACAGCCTGGCTTTCTTATAGCAGATAATTTGGAATTGTTTTTCCAAAAGAATTTTACACTCAACAACATACTACCCAGTATAGAGAGGTTGTTTACACTCAATAAGTTACACTCATTATTACACAGTATTATTAAACAGAAAAACGAAAAATGTACCTTGAGACTAATTCAAACACAACACAGAGTAGAAAGAGGAAAAGCAGCCGACTACAATTGCGTCTTCTCTGAAGGTCCTCAGGAGTTTTAAAATACAAATGCAAAAGAAAATATTTTAATTAAGACCCATAGACAGAAATTAACCTACAAAATACACAAAAAATCTAAATTTTAGAACCTATAATACCTAATGCAAAAGGAGAAAGAGGACTTACATCTCGATTTCAACAAAGAGTGTTATATCCTTCTTCAAAATACACTGATTCTACCAAATTTTTGCCGATTCAAAATACACCGATTCTACCAAATTTCTTCGAAATACACCGATTCTACAAATTAACAGAGAAAATAACTTAAAACCCACATGCATGAAGAAAGAAAGACAAAAAAGCAAAATCAAAGAATGAAAGAGCAAAATCAAAGCAAAATCGAAGAGGAATTTGTATGAAAGAGCAAAATCAAATAAACTTACATCCAATTGATTGATAGATCTGAAGTTTTCTTTCATATCTCTTTCATTTTGCAATAGAGGAGGCGCTGAAGAAAAGCAGAGAGCTATTGTATTTGGAATTTTGCAACTACACGGGCTTGAAATCGGAGGAAATGAAGAAAAAATGGGAGAGATTAGGTGAAGGAAAAGAGATTGATAGATATGTAGTCGCTTTATTGCTATGGGTTTTTATTAAGTGAGAGTAGCGTTTTTGAAAATGAAAAAAGCGAAAATGAGAAAGGGGTTTGGGCAAAAAAGAGAGGGAAAGGATTAAAATACGACAGAAACATGGCGCTATTTTTTATAAGGGTTGCGGAGGTTACCGACCGCCGTAAATATAATATATTTGGGGGGTAAATAAATCTCAGAATTTGATATAGATTGCAGAGGATATAGTAACCGCCACAATAAAACCTCCGCAAATTTATCATTTTTTTGTAGTGTCAATTGATGACCATTCAATCAACAACAATAAACACATAGTTGAACACACCGAGTAATCCAACGACTCAATTATATAAAAACATAACAAGAATTTATCCTACAAAAGGTTCTATCAATACTCTAGATAACAAATTAGCTATTCATAATAGTGTTTTACCAAAAATATGATAATACACTTATGTGAGGTCTGTTAAGCTAAGATGACAGGTTAATCCTAGTTAAGCTTAATAACTGTTAGATCTACGAAAGTAATGATTAATGAGCGGAGTAGAGACGCCATGATATTGAATGCTAAACCAGAATGCTTATAATGATTGAAAATGAATATACAGTGGAATATATGAGATGAATACATGCAATGGCAAATGGCAATAAATGTAGTAACAAATGATTACACGTCCGAATACTGAGTGGTGAATATCAACTGACTTATTGTTAGCAAAGTAAATGATAGACAGCGTGAGTGTGATACTGAGTTCTTGGATCTTGTATATAGAAAGGTGTTTCTTAACTTGGGAATCAATATACAAGACAAGAAGTGTATATTCTTTCGATAGTCAACAATACAAAAATGTTCTTTTTTCTCTCAACCCCCCCCCCCCCTCTTTTCTCCCACTAATGTTCTATAGCAAAGTAAATGATGGATAGCATGAGTGTGATACTGAGTCCTTGGATCATGTATATAGAAAAGTGTTTCTTAACTTGGGAATCAATAGACGAGGCAAGAAGTGTATATTCTTTCGATAGTCAACAATACAAAATGTTATTTTTTCTCTCAGCCCCCCCCCCCCCCCCCCCCCCCTCCTTTTTTCTCCCCCTAATGTTCTACATATATGAGACATCCTTTAAAGAACCCTAAACAAAATATTCCCTGTCTCTAGTTAAAAACTGGGCTATCGTCACTAAAGACTCCTGCTCGACTTCATCTAAATTAGGACCTCTTCCCTTAATTGTTGGTCGAGCTACACTTCAACCTCAGCCGCTGGCCTTATGAAATCTGATCCAAATTTCGACCAATACAGTTAGTCCCTTCGCTTATCAAGGTCGTGGGCACCTCGTCCTTGGTGAGCGGATTATTCTGCGTCCATTATGAAGGAAATTTAGTCGTAACCAGGTAATCGACATCTATTAAGGCCGTAACCGGCGCAAGTGACGTCGGGTGATTGTCATTATTACGCGCGTCATCATGGTGCATCTTACCCATGCAATACCTGCAATGTTGATGCTTCGATTCTTGTTCTTACAGGTAGCTTTTGGCCTCAATTTTGAGGCCCACCAACCCTATAAATAGGTGAGGGGTTCACTCATTAGAAAATTTCACCATCTCCCTTCCTAACAATACCTTTCGTGCTTCCCTTTCTTTTCTTCTGTGAACTCTTTCTCCTGACTTCTTCAGCCCCTTTCTTGATCCTCATTTCTTTTCCTTCCATTGTTCGATCCACTATAATCATAATGTCGGCTTCTTCCCATAGTCATGAAGATATTTTCAACGTCGCTCCCTTGTGAGTGGCTATTCTTCCTACCGATGAAGGGGTTCCGATTGACGGAGACTATAGCTTCCCCTCCGTTGATGAGGTGATACCAAAGAACCCCGCAGTTGACTTCCCCAGAGGGCCTGGGCCTACCCCTGAACCTGAACTTTCCAAAATGGGGGAGGGTGGACGGGCTGAGATATGGACCAAATATCGCATCCCTTCTCATATAGAGATCATCGTCGCGGGAGGTGACACGGTCCAGATTCACCATCCTGGGCTCTATGCATTCTGTGTCTATCCGCTTACCATCGGTTATACCTTTACACTTCCCAAGCTAGTTGAGGAATTTTTCCATTTCTACAACGTCTGTCCAGCGCAGCTCTCCCCTTACTGCTACAAGATCTTCTTAATGTTTACTAAGTATGCGGAGCTGGCTGGTTGCGGATTTGACCTTCGCCATCTGCTACATTTATTCTCACCTACTTTCCTTTGTGGTAACATGATACACTTTAGAAATCGTGGGAGGAAAGGATTGGTGGCTGGTATGGACAACAAGGCAAGTCGATTATTCTGGCGCAAGTACTTCTTCGTCAGAACTGATCAGCTGATAGCGGACCCGACCGAGTTTCCTGAAAAATGGAACTACCAACGTAAGTACTATCTCGTACCTTCTGTTACTTCGCACTTTATCATTTCTTGTCCTTTGTGATTCATTTACGCCTTCTCGTTCAGAACCATGAAACGCTCTCCCTCCATCGTCCTGGAGATGGAAGATTGGTTGGCTCGTGTGCTGCCTCACGTTGTGGGAATCCACGACTGGTCTTCCTTTTACAAACGCTATGGTCCGAAACTCCCCCCCCCCCCATAAGTATCTTGTTTATCTCGTTTGGTCGAGCTCCTTACCATTTTCTGACTCATCATTGTTCGTATCAGGTCGACGGGCTTCTAAGAAAACTAAAATGCACACTCTCGTCTTCTGCCAAAAGGCAGCCTCGATTGTAAGAAAGTTCACTTTGGTCAAATCCACGAGAGGCGGAGCTGAGATTCTACGGATAGAGGTGTATGTTCCCTCTGATGCGACTGTTCCAGGTGACATCCCGCCTTAGCAAGTCTTCTTCGTCACCGACGAACCTTCCCATGAAGAGGAACCGTTACCGAGGAAGAGGCGGAGGATAGAGACGGACAAAGTCATAGCCGTGGAAGGGTCGTAAAGGACTATGGTTCTTGGGGAGAGATCAAAGGATGTTCCGTGAGGAGACGGGTGCTACGCCCGAGTACGTCACAGGAGAGAGGCCTTCCAGGGTGGAGGAGGCCTATGGCGACAAGGAGTTTACACAGATAGTAGGTGGTCGTTCTTCGTCGGGGGCGAAGCAGCGTGATGACCCTGGCGTGGGAGATGTTGACTCAGGTTCCAATATCAATCTCGACGAGGCAAGGGCCTTTACTAAAAGGATAACCCGTGTGGAGATTAGGACGGAGGGTCCTAACCATCACATAGTTATACTTGTAGATTTCAACCTCCTGGTTGATACTGAGCATGTGGCGCCGTTGTTCGCCCCTTTGTGTGCCGAGGCCGAGAACAAGACTCTACAAACATTGAGGGACGACGATATTTCCCTTATGGGATGGCCTTGTAGGTGATTACTCTAGTTATTCTTTCATATGCTTCGTTAATATTACTGTCTTAGCTGACTTCTTCCTTTCTATGTCAGACTCTCATACTTGATATCGAGTGTGACCGACGAAAGGAGGAGAGGGTGATTCAGTATTGGAGGATGGAGTCCAAGTACAGGGAGTACCGTTCCAAGTACCGCAAGGTGGTCAGGAGTGTTGGTGAGGACGGGCACTGGGAACTGTGTGATGAGACTAGGGGGAAGAACGAGGAGCTGAAAGAGAAGGACGAGGAAATACTGAGGGTTATTGGCCGATGTAGCGAGCTAGAAGGCATTGAAATCCAGGGAAGAGGAGCTCGAACTAGGGAAGGGAGTGATGGCTGAGAACTCGGACCTCCAGGCGAGGGTTGCCACTTTGAGGGCTGAGCTGGAAATGGCGGAGGAGGTTAGGACGGCCTCCATAGCAGAGGCGGCGGCCTTAACAGGGACTCTGCGTGTCTGTAGACTTGAGGGGGCTAGCGAAGCAGATACTTCGACGCTTATAGTGGCGAGACTGGAGGAGCTGGTTAGAGGTTTGGAAGCTCAGCTGACAAGTTTGAACGAGCAGGTGGTGGTTTTGAGGGCTGAGAAGGAGCAGTTGGCCCGTCCATCAGTTCCTCAGGCTTCTGCAGAGGCGAGCATTCCACGGGAGCTATATGAGATGTGGGTCCATGCCAAGGCTCAATTGGATGTGTTCAGGTCATTGAGGACCGCTGGAAAGGTTTTCGATGAGGAACACACCGACGTTCATGGAAAAGCGTGGGCAGCTCGTGAGGCTTGTGGCTATGCTCCCGACTTGCCTGATGGAGATGACGATGACGACGAAGATGCAGTGGATGGTCTTGCTTCTGATCCATGGTATGATGACGAATATCCTGAAGGGGATGATGCGGCTTAGTGTCTGGTGCTTAGATTTTTTGGTGCTCTCTTTTCGTTTTTGCTTTTGTGAGGTTGTACTCGGGCCCGTTGTAAAAGAAGGCGAGTTTTGTAACCTGATTGGTTTGTAATGTAATGATTATGTTTCGTTGCATGCTTTGCCTTCTTGCCTTATTTTGTTGCGATGATATTTTTTGTGGGCCGCTCGTTGGCTGGCTTGAGGCTAATCTTTGGTTGTTCGTTGAGTGTAGCTACTTTGGGAAAAGTCAAATATAAAGGATTCGAGCAACGTCGAATGTGACCGATATGACGTCGACTGAAGATGATTCGAATGTAAATATTTGAGCGAGGTCGGGTGCAGGTGATTCGAAGTCGAATGTAGATGACTCGAGAACGAGTGTAAATATTCGAGCGAGGTCGAATGTAACTATTCGAGCAAGGTCGAATGTATGTGATTCGAAGTCGAATGTAAATATTCGAGCAAGGTCGAATGTATGTATTCGAGCGAGGTCGAATGTATGTGATTCTAAGTCGAATGTAAATATTCGAGCAAGGTCGAATGTATGTATTCGAGCGAGGTTGAATGTATGTGATTCGAAGTCGAATGTAAATATTCGAGCAAGGTCGAATGTAAATTCGAGCAACATCGAATGTATGTATTCGAGCGAGGTAGAATGTATGTGATTCCAAGGCGAATGTATCTGATTCGAAGTCGAATGTAAATGATTCGAAGTCGAATGTAAATATTCAAGCAAGGTAGAATATATGTATTCGAGCGAGGTCGAATGTGTGTGGAGTAGAGCGGTTTTGGAGTTGTGCGAAGAAAAACTGCGTGTTGCTTTGTTCATTCACTTCATTGGAGAATGTTATAGGAGAATGCTACATACTTTGTTTATTGTATACATTTGAGAAGTTCTCTCTACCTAGTCCCTTCATTGGTCTGGCTGGAGTAGACGATAGGCGGAGCGATGAATAAGTATCTTGAACTTCGAGGCGCCCCCTTATCGCCCCATTAAAAACCTCCCTGGTAAAACCTTTAGGGAGATAAAACCCGAGTGAGGGAAAAAGAGTACAGCTTAGAGGGCGTTTGTTTTAGAAGTTGAAGTACTTGAGATGAGCGATGTTTTAGTTGTTAGGCAACAGTTTCCCTTCCATTGTTTCTAACTGGAATGATCCTTTGTTGACTGTTGCGGTGATCTTGTACGGTCCATCCCAGTTGGTTCCTAGTTTGCCTCCTTCGGTTCTTTGCTCGCCTATGTTTTAGCCTTGAGGACGTACTCGCCGACTTTGAGTGCTCGAACTTTTGCCTTTTTGTTGTAGTGTTGTTCTGCTCTTTGTTTTTGGGCGACCATCCTTACGTATGCCATATCCCTTCGTTCCTCTATGTCCTTGAGATCTTGTTTTTTGCTCTCATCATTGCTCGGTCCGCTTTCGTTGGAGTATCTGAGGCTTGGCTCTCCGACCTCGACTGGTATGACTACGTCTGTGTCGTAGACCAAGGAGTATGTAGTTTCTCTTATGCTTGTTTTTGGCGTAGTGTGATATGCCCATAGCAATTTTGGTAGCATTTCTGGCAACAGTCCCTTGGCGTCCTCTAGTTCTTTTTCATGATGTTCAATATAGTTTTGTTGGAGGATTCATCTTGGCCATTTCCGGCGAGATGATATGGCGTGGAGAGTATGCGCTTGATGTGCCATTTCTCAAAGAACTCGGCGGTCTTTTTCCCGGTGAACTGTGGTATGTTATCACAACTGATTTCCTTTGGGATGCCGAAGTGACATATTATATTTCTCCATATGAATGTGATGACTTCTTTTTTGTGTATTTGAGCGAAGGCGCCTGCTTCCACCCATTTAGATAAGTAGTCAGTCAAAACTAAAAAGAAACGTACGTTACCTCGCCCGACCGGGAGCGGCCCTACGATGTCCATTCCCCACTTGATGAATAGCCAGGATGACATGACTAAGTGGAGATGTTCTCCTGCTTGGTGTATCATGGGGGCGTATTTTTGGCATTGTTTGCACTTTTTGACGAAGTCTGCGGCTTTTTTTTTCATGGTGGGCCAATAGTAGCCGGCTCGTATGAGGCATCTGACGAGTGCTTGATTGCCGGTGTGGGCGCCGCAATGGCCTTCGTGTACTTCTTCGAGTACTTGCCTGGTTTGATTTGGTCCTAGGCATTTTTCCAAAGGGCCTCCGAACGTTCTTTTGTACAGGTCGTTATCGATGATGTTGTACCTGGTTGCCTGCAATTCGGAGCTTTCTTGCTTCTTTTTTTGTCTGTTGGGAGTGTTCCCTCCTGCAATTAAGTTATAATACGGTTGAGCCAATCCCAGGTTAAGTTTACAAAGTGTACCTCAAGTTGGTATAATAACGAGTGGAGTAATGTGACGACGTTGTCCCTTCCATTTATGTTTTTTGTTGCCGCTGCTAGCTTGGCGAGGCTATCTGCTTCAGTGTTTTTGGCTCGAGGTATTTGGTCGAGCTGGCATTCATCTAAATCTGGAAGTAGTTTGTGGATTTTTGTTTGGTATTTTTGCAGCCTTGGCTCCTTGATCTTATAAGTCCCTGTTACTTGGTGACCACAAGTTGTGAATTGCACCAGAGGACGACTCATCGGGCTCCATATTTGAGGTCTAGTTTGAGTCCTGCAATAACGGTCTCGTACTCAGCCTCGTTGTTAGTCATATCTGGGCATCGTATAGATTGGCGGAGTACTTCGCCCGTCAGGACCTCAAGTATGAGTCCCATTCCCGATCCTGATGCATTAGAGGCATCGTCGATATGTAGGACCCATAGGTTAGGTTGAAGAGACTCGTTACAAGAGGCTTCCATTCGACTTCAGGCATTATCTTGGCGCTGAAGTCGGCGACGAAGTCTGCTAGCACTTGCGACTTTCTCGTTGTTCACGGCTGATACGTGATATCGTTATCGCTTAGTTCGATGTCCCACTTGGCCAATCTTCCCGATAGTTCGGACTTATGTAGGATACTTCTAAGGGGAAAGGTCTTAATGACCGATATGAGGTGGCAGTGAAAGTAAGGTCTGAGCTTCCGTGAAGCCGTGACCAGTGCCAGGGCCAGCTTCTCGAGGTGCGGGTACCTCATTTCAGCGTCGACCATAGTCTTTCTAATATAATGAATTGGTGATTGCGTACCTTTTTTGTCACAGACGAATACTGCACTTACCGCTACTTCTGATACCGCCAAGTATACTAGGAGGCATGCGCCGGTTTCGGCTTTGGCGAACAGTGGGGGCGAGGACAGATACACTTTCCGTTCTCTCAAGGCTTCGACAAATTCTGAGTTCCACTGGAGTCCGTTGTCTTTTTTGAGGACGTTGAAGAATTTGTGGCATCTGTCCGAAGATCGTGAGATAAACCTTGACAGTGCGATTATGCGGCCGGTGAGCTTTTGTACCTGCTTTTTGCTGGTCAACAGTTCGGATATCCCTTCGATAGCTTTGATCTGGTCGGGGTTGACTTCTATGCCTCTTTGTGATACTAAGAAGCCGAGGAACTTGCCTGAGGTTACACCGAAGGCGCATTTTTCGGGATTCAGCTTCATACCATATCGTCTCCGTATGTCAAAGGCTTCTTTCAGATGGTCGATATGATCTTCTTTCCTTTTGGATTTGACTAGCATATCATCTACATATACTTCCATAATATATCCGAGTTGTTCTTTGAACATCTTGGTGACCAACCTTTGGTAAGTCTCCCCTGCGTTCTTCAGTCCGAATGGCATGACTCGATAACAGTAAGTCCCTTGGTGAGTTATGAAAGTCCTTTTTTCTGATCCTCCTTTCCATGAGGACCTAATTATCCAGAGTATGCATCCAAGAAGCTTAGTAACTTGTGTCCTATCGCTGTATCGATGAGCTGGTCAATGTGTGGCGGTAGGAAGGAGTCCTTTGGGCATGCTTTGTTCTGGTCTGTGAAGTCGACGCACATGCGACCACATTGGTGACCCACTGGGGGTACTTGGATTCTCTAATGGAGCCATTGGCTAGTAGTTTCTCTACTTTTGTGCGGACTGCTTCATTAATTGCGGCGTTGAATTTCCTTCTCATTTAACGTACTGGCGGGTAGAGCGGGTCCACATTTAATTTGTGTGTGGCGATGTATTTTTGGATACCTGGCATGTCTGTATGGGAGAAATCGAATAGATTTGCATTGTTAGTTAGAAATTCATGAAATTTACATAGTTCGGAGAGTTTGTGACCGAGGTAAGCCTTTTTGTTGTTGTCATTAAATTTATCTAACTGGACGGGTTCGAGTTCTTCTACTGTTGATCCCGCAGCCTCCACGATGTCGGGTTCTTTGATGACATCGTCCTGATCATCGGGTTTTGCTCCCGACTTTGGTAATTGCTATGCTTCCGAGTTTGTTCCTGTCAACTGTTGGGTATATGTAAAATCTTGGGTGATGCAGTATCACTCCTGTGACGTGCGATGTTCGCCTCTAATGGTAAATATTCCCCAAAGGGTCGGGAACTTTATTACTTGATAAAGGCTGGAAGGAATGGCCCTCATGCCATGTATCCAAGGCCGCCCTATGATGGCGTTATAAGTTGTTTCCTGGTTCATGATGTGGAACGTTGTCTCCAACGTGATGCCTCCGGCCAGGAAGGGTATCGTTATTTCTCTTGAAGTTCGTTCAACTGCATTGTTAAACCATGTTAGTGTTATGCAGCGGGGTATTGTCTTATCCTTGAGTTTCATTTAAGCGAGAACTCGGGGGTGGATAATACATGTGCCTCTTCCATAGTCGACCATTATCCTTCTTACGTCAGTATCTAAGATTTTTAAAGTAAGAACAAAAGCATCAAGGTGAGGGAAGGTCAAACCGTGGGTATCTGACTTATCGAAGATGATACTGTCTTTGAGGTCGTCATACCGTTCATGTGTGATGACCGCTTTAGCTTGTGCGTGGTGGTGAATTTCATATGATTCATTGTGGCCTCGTTGCCTCCACCGATGATCATTTGGATGGTGCGAGTGGGGGAGGGTGGTTTTGGAGGTCCTTGGTGTTGTTCTTGTCCTCTGCCAAAGTTGGCTCTTCCACGGTCTCTCATCAATTCTTTCAGGTGTCCTGGATTGAGCATGTTCACCACTTCTTATCGTAAGGATATGCATTCCTCTGTCTTGTGGCCTCGTTCCTGGTGGAACTCGCAGAGGGCATTCGACTTTCTTGTGCTTGGGTCGGACTTCATCTTCTGTGGCCACTTTACTTTGGCGGGAGCTTTTCCAATGCGTACACTATTTCTGAAGGGGAGACACAAAAATTGTGAGTAGATAAAGGTGGGGGCATACCTTTGTCGTTCCGTTGAGTCCATGTTTTTGGTTTTGACGGCCCTTCCATATGGCGAAGAGGTGGTGGAATTGTTGTTCTAACATATGGTTGATGTCGGTCGCGGTTGGGACGTGGGCCTGGGTGATCCCTTCGGGCATCATTGCAGTGATCCCGTCTAGACTCTGTATGAACTGACGTTAGCCGTTGAGTTGGGCCGTTAAGGTCGTCCTCATCCGCTCGGACCTTGGCACAGTAGATGTTGTGGATTTCTTCAGGTAGTTGGAGGGTATTTCATGAGCCTGCTCAATAGCTTTTTGGTTTCCCTCGATCTGATTCCGTTCAACCCGTTTTGGAAGGCTGCTACGGCCATTCCCTCAGATACATTTGGTAAACTCATCCTAACTCTATTGAATCGGGCGAGGAAGTCCCTGAGTCCCTCGCCAGGTGGCTGCCTTACGGCGAATATATCTCTCACCCTGTCCTCGGCCTTCTTGGATCTGGCGTGGGCTGTTACGAACTTATCGGGCATTTCTTCGAATGTCGTTATGGATCGTGCTGGTAGCTGTGAGTACCATGTCAGGGCTCCCCAGTTAGGGTTTCGCCGTACTTCTTAAGCAGCACAGACGATACTTACTCCTTTGAGAGGTCGTTTCCTTTTACTATTGTGACGTAGTGGACTATGTGATCTTCAGGGTCCGTTATGCCGTCATATATTTTCAAGTACGACGAAATCTTGAAGGTTTTGGGGATAGGGTGTGGTGCTGCCTCTTCACTGTATGGTTGCTCTATGAACCGACCAACGTCCTGTTTGGGTAGGAGTTTTGGGCACCAGGTATTTTGTCAACCCTCTCCTGGTGCTCTTTCATCTGATCTCGTAGTGCCTTATTTTCATTTTTCATCTCCTCCATCTTCCTCAGTATAGCTGTGAGTGCGTCGTTACCTGCATTGACTGTAGTGTTAATATTACCTGTTGGGCAGGGAGCTGGTTGTTCATTGGTGGTTGTTTCTGCTGGTGCGGCCTTCTGAGCCATTCCTAGAGCGGGATTATCGAGGAACTCATTCAGTGTACTTTTCAACCATGCTTCTAATAGCCTTTTCACCGTCGGTGGTGCTTCTTTAGCGGTGACGTGGAAGCGCCTCTTTCTCGAATGACTGTTACGCTTTCACGGAGAGGGGGTGAAATTCCTTGTCCTGTCGTAATGATGGGTGTGGCGTTTAGCTCTCCTCCATCGTTATCCTCATCAATGGCGTTCATGAGGTTAGCGGTAACGTCTGATATGGCTTTCAACATTTCTTCTCCCTTCCCTGCCATTGTTAGTTTGTGCAGATGGAAAGAGATAGTTGTGTGCGTGTATGTACTGTTGTTTTTCTTTCTAGATCTAACAGAAACTACAGATTTTAACTAGAAAATTCCCACAGACGGCGCCAAATTATTTTACCAAAAATACGATAATACACTTATGTGAGGTCTGTTAAGCTAAGATGACAGGCTAATCCTAGTTAAGCTTAATAACTGTTAGATCTACGAAAGTAATGATTAATGAACGGAGTAGAGACGCAGTGATATTGAATGCTAAACCAGAATGCTTATAATGATTGACAATGAATATACAATGGAATATATGAAATGAATGCATGCAATGGAAATAAATGTAGCAACAAATGATTACACGTCTGAATACTGAGTGGTGAATATCAACTGTCTTATTGTCAGCAAAGTAAATGATGGACAGCGTGAGTGTGATACTGAGTTCTTGGATCTTGTATATAGAAAGATGTTTCTTAACTTGGGAATCAATAGACAAGACAAGAAGTGTATATTATTTCAATAGTCAACAATACAGAATGTTCTTTTTTCTCTCAACCCCCCCCCCCTTTTCTCCCCCTAGTGTTCTATATATAGATACATCCTTTAAGGAATCCTAAAAAGTACAAGGGATGGAATATTCTGTTGGAATATTCCCTGTCTCTAGTTGGCTATCGTCACTAATAACTCCTGCTCGACTTCGTCTGAATTATGACCTCTGCCCCTAATTGTTGGTTGAGCTACGCTTCGACCTCAGCCGCTGGCCTTATGAAATCTGATCCAAAATTTGACCAATACAAATAGTATGCAAAACTACAATACTAGAATTCATAACCAATAATGAAAATAAGAAGAAGGAAGTGAAAAACTCGTAGAAGAATTCTCCACCTTGCTTCTAGTGTGTTCTTGCCTGCTTAGGTCAAATCGCCTCTCAAAATGGTATTTAATGACTATTTATATGTGGAGATAAAAACCTAGTCGAAATAACCAAGTCCAAAACCAAAAAAGAAACAAAATAACTTTACAACCCGAAACACGCGAACACCTTGCGGCGCAACCTCTACCGTGCGCCTCACCTCGCTGTAGGCCTCACGGCGCTGCCTTTAACGCGAGGAGATAATCTCGTGTCGCCTACTGCCTTTGCTTCGTTTCTCATTCTGATTTGCTGGCTACTTTTCAAACTTCTTATCTTTCTTCTTTTGTCTTTTCCTTTGTAATGGTACACTTTATTCATTCGATAATCATAAGTCTGTCGTTTTAGTGCATGAATTACACTTTAAATATTTACTTTACTTCAATTTTATCTCCATTGTACCTACACATAAAATAAACTCAATTAAGCACATATATAGAATAATTTAGCATTAAAGCCCAAAAATGTAAGGTAAGTAATGCAATAAAAATATAAAATTATAGTCAAACATCACTAAACGTTGCTCGTCCTCGAGTCAACCAACACCTTACACTATCCTTGAGTACTTTGTTTTTACATAATTGAGACATGCTACACCAATGACCATGGTTTATAGCAACAAATAGCAACAATTAAACCTTAGCATATGCAATCACATACACTTCCTTTTTCTTATGTCATACTTCACAAATATTCACAACAAAGACAACATGCTCCTAACAATCCTAGCCTCAAAAACCAAGTCAATGTCATAATGCACTCATGGCTTGAACACCCAACATCATAGAGAGAAGTCTAATAACGTTACATACCCCTTGCAAAAACATGCGCCCTCACAACAAGAACATGAGAGTAAGTTGAATCCATACATCCAAATCAAATGCTCAAATATATTTTAAGGAATCATATATGTCAAAGAAAATCTCTCCCTCTCATAAAAGAAGTTACATGCATGCAATTGGAACCATAGGCTTGCCCTTAATGTAAATTTCTACTAATGTAGGCTCACTCGATCTAAAATCAGATAGGACTTTTTCATGATTGTAATGTGGGCTAAGGGACTGCAAGGATATATTTAGGAATAGTGGCTGACCCTCATAAGCACTTTAACACATCACATAATCATCTGTAAGCGCAAATTCTTCAATCGCAATTTTAATTTCACAACTAAAATCATCCCACCAATGTTCCCTCTTTCTTTAAGCACTACTCTAGCTTATATCCACTAGCAAGAAGATATCAATTTATTCATCTAATTTTTTTTAATTTTTTTTTGTTGCAATTTCCACTAGTGGTGTATTCTTTTATAAAACAAGTGCACATATATTCTTTCCATTGGTTCCACTCGAAAGCCTCCCCACACTTAGTCCCTTCTTACTTCTTTTAGTGCTTATTTTACAATTAAAGTGCCTTAAGAGGTAAAAAGAATCAAAACAACGTCAATTAAAAATAAAAAGGGTATAGGATTGTAATGTGGGTGCCAAACAAAAGTCTATAGGCTCAAAAGAGTTAACTAGGGACAAATTTTATTTTTGATAACGATAACGCTCAAAAAGATCAAAGAAAGCCTAAAATCATTTTTCAAACCGAGCATCACCTCAAATTTCTCTTCAACTCACATGTCGGGCAAGTTCTAAACAGAAGTACAAGACATAGACTACACATAAATCTCACCACACATGGCACATGACTCACTAAGAACGGTTTCATTCCGACTCTCAAATTAATGCAAGTATTCATGGAGCCACAAGATATTAAGCATTAAGCACAGAGTGAACGTAAGTCAAGAAAATGAGACAAAGGCGGCACAAAACATGATATATAAATAACCAAGGCATCATAAACACTTTTAGCACATATGGAAGATATTACGCATGCCAAAGTATAATATGCTACTATCAAACAAGTCAAGGGCCTAGGAATTTCATCTTCCTTCTTTTATTCTCTAAATCCTATTCTACTCTAAAAATAAAAAGAAATATGACTCGCTTCAAACTACATCTCTTGGAAAAGAACCGAGGCACAAAGAAAAATCATGGGGGGAGGGGGGGAGGGGATTATTATACTACCTACAAAGAAAATCTTTTTTTCTTTAGATTTAAACCCCTCATGAAAGCTTTCTAGGAGATCCATCCTCGGGAAAAGTCCTACCTTTTCTTTTTTTTGAAAAGAAAAAAAATTAATTAATTAAACTAACACAGCTAAAATAGCACAGAAAGTCACCCAGACAATCTTCTCACCCCACACTTAAAAATTATGCATTGTCCCCAATGCACATCCATAAATACAAGAGGTTAAAAGAAGCTCCTTGGTAGGCCAAAGACCGAAGCACTAGCAGCTCATGGGGTTCTTAGACTTCTCCCAGGCATGGTCCTTCGTGCGGGTACCTCACAGTTAGTTCCAACCATCTGGTTTGCTATTGCATACTTCCAATGGATTTGCTTTCCATGCTCCTAGAAAATCAAAAATCGACACTACAAAAATAATACAATAATAAAACATAAATAATAATTAAGAAAAGAAGTAAAGTTGGGTTGCCTCCCAACAAGAGCTTGATTTAACGTCGCGGCACGACATGAACCGCTTTTTGCCTCCACCTCGAGCTTATGAATTGAACCCCAAGTTTTGATTCAAGCTTATGTTTATGTTTATGGGGTGGTGGAACGAATCTAACTGGCCCAAGGAAATAATGTAGTATTCTGAACTTCTTGACCTTTAGATGAGGTGTGTAATTCCGACTTTCTGGCAAGAAGAATTCCAAAATGTAGGCACCTTGTTCCTCATTCCTTGACTCCTCAAGTGGCTCGGATGACTCTATTTCTGTATCATCATCCAAACACAATGTGGAAAAATACTTGGAGTGTGGACCAATGCGCTCAACTATGTGAACATTGGGACTGTCTACACCCTCAACACCAATGACACTAGAGTCAACTAAATATGTAATCCTCAATATCCTTGGTTGACTCTAGTACTCTTCTACAGCAACGGTATCTTCAACACCTTGTTGGATAGATTGTTGGTGTTTTACTCTTACCTCCTTCATTAGAACCTCAATTTTGTTATCTAATGCATGCTCCTCTTGGATATTATCCACAATATTGGCTTGTTGAGCATTAAATGCTTCAACTGGTTGACTCATTTGTGCCTCCAGGTTGCGAATAGCAGCATCTTGCCTTTGTATGTGCAATTGTTTCTCATTATTTTGTTCCACAAGACACTTTAGCATATCCTTGATCTCTTTCATGTCATCATCCTTAGGTACTTTAGTATTTTCTACCGATCGTGAGTACTTCGGGTGTCATAATTCTCTTCTGAGCAACTACCACAATTTACTAGACTTATTCTTCCTAACTACGTTAGCTGGCACTAGTTTAATGCTCACTAAGATCGCACCAAGATTTCGTTATTCCTAATCCCGCCTTTAAACCCTTCGTATTGATTCCTCACATACGTCAGGAGTAATGTTGTTCAACAACTACCTAAATATGTACCATTTTCCAAGCAATAGATACTAAATAGGCACAGTCAATTGATGGACATTCAATCAACAACAATAAACACGCAGTTGAACAAGTAGAGAAATCCAATGACTCAATTATTTAAAAACATAACAAGAACTTATCCTACAAAATGTTCTATCATAACTCTAGATAACAAATTAGCTATTCATAATAGTATGCAAAACTACAATACTAGAATTTATAACCACTACTGAAAATAGGAAGAAGGAAGTGAAAATTTCGTAGAAGAATTCTCCGCCTTGCTCCTGGTGTGTTCTTGTCTCCTTAGGTCAAATTGACTCTGAAAATGGTGTTTAATGACTATTTATATGTGTAGATAAAAACCTAGACGAATTAACCAAGTTCAAAACTAAAAAGGAGACAATATAACTTCAAAACCCGAAATACGCGAATACCTTGTGATAGGCCTCGCGGCGCAACCTTTGCCGCGCGCTTCACCTCGCTGTAGGCCTCACTGATTTACCCTTAACGCTCGGAGATAATTATTGCGCCGCCTGCTGCCTTTGCTTCATTTCTCATTTTGATTTGCTGCCTACTTTTCAAACTTCTTATCTTTCTTCTTTTGTCTTTTCCTTTATTCATTGGATAATCATAAGCCCATTGTTTTAGTGCATGAATTACACTTTAAATATTTATTTTACTCCAATTCATCTTTAATTTACCTACACATAAAATAAACTCAATTAAACACAAATATAGAATAACTTATCATTAAAGCTCCAAAATGTATGGTAAGTAATGTACTAAAAATATGGAATTATATCCAAACATTAAATATGAACGATTCATATAATAGATTCGTAATGGTCGCGTCGTTCTTGTTATTGTACCATAGTAGAATAAACTTATCTACTTGTTGTTTGATAATTTTAATTCTCAAGTCAATTATAAGTTGTGAACTATCTCTTCTGTGTTGTGATTCTCTCTTTTCCTACTTTTGCCAATACAATTATGATCGACATGAGAATAAAGAGTCTTTAGGAATCAAAAGTAAGAGAAAAAATAAATGATAGTAACATAGGCTTAACAAATGCTTGTATACGGCTAAAATCGGAGAGCCCGATTTTATGATAATTACGGCGCTTCATAGCCCGTCCTCAGAAGGCTCGAAGCAGTTCGAGTTTTTACATCGGGGAGTCATGTCAAGGACTCTCCACGCTCGACCTCGAGGTAGTATAAATCGAATACCATCATGAAAAAGTGGGGAATTCCCAAAAGGCACGTGGTTAAAGCAGACTAAGTACGCAAAATAGTACAAGCCCGTACCGTGGCATTAAATGGATGTACCAGCCCTCTATCTTTGTATTAATTGCAGATGTACTAT
Source organism: Nicotiana paniculata (assembly GCA_005239505.1). Taxonomy (NCBI): domain Eukaryota; kingdom Viridiplantae; phylum Streptophyta; class Magnoliopsida; order Solanales; family Solanaceae; genus Nicotiana; species Nicotiana paniculata. The sequence goes on along the minus strand of MDKI01225415.1, from coordinate 35,426 downwards.
GTTGGGTTTCCCCCTCTTATATAAAAGGGACCCTTGTCATTTTGTAAGGGACATGATATTGAATACAAGAACAAGAACATTCTCTGTTCCTTAACTCAAACATTCTCTACAATTGTTCCTTGATTTATTGTCTTTCATTTATTGTGTTCATTAATTGCTCGTCATTTATTATTCGTTGTTGATCATAAAGAGGCCATCTTATAGGCCTTCAATACTGTTGTATCCTCTTCGACCGCCCTCTATGAGCTCGACTTTGAGGCCTATTTTGACCAAGCTCGAGACCCCGTCTCTTAACTGCTCGGTTTGCACAATCTCATTAGCCTTCGCTCTTATCTCATTTTCTTACCTCTCATTGGCTCCAGAGGAAAGGAAAAAGTTGGCGTCGATCTCATCTGCCTTGGCCTGCTTTATCTCTTCTGAGAGATCAATCCCTTAGCATGAATCTCCTCAAGGGTCTCCCTCTGAGATCTGCATCGGGCATACTCATTGCTCTTCTTCTCTTTGTCAAAGGCTCCCCTCAGCTCAGCCCAAGCATCAACAACATCTTTTAAATAAACGGCCACTTTCTTATCCACCTTTGCTTGAAATTCTTCAGCTTCAGCCCGGGCGTACACGACCTCGACCTTCATATTCAAAAGATTAGTCTCGAGATTGGCAATCCTGCTCATCTGAATTGAGCTACTTTATCGCGCATTACAAAGTTGTACCTCGAGGGCAGAAGCCTTGGCCAAGTCATTCTTTTGGGCTGCAGCGTGAACGCCTATATGCACCTTCAACGAATCGCATTCAAAATTTATTTTCCCGACTTCGCCTCAAAGGCGTTCCAACGCTTCCATTTTTCTCTGTAGCTGAAGCACCAAAATATTAGTTCTCAAAAACGGGAAAGGAAGCATGTACTCCCTCCGGATAAGGATTACCTGATGCTCGAGATTGCCTTCGTAGTTTCGACTTCGATGCATCTCCAATCGAAGGTGTATCAACTCTTTTGTTTTCTTATTGCAAAGAAGCCTGAGATATTTCTCCTTGCCCAAAGCTTCCTGCTACTTGGTCTCACATCGGAGCATCTCGAACTTAAGCTTGTCAAAGGCCTATGAAAAAGAAGCTTCAGTTCAAAAGATGAAAATGCGAAGCTGAGAACCCAACAAAATCAACCAAAACTCACAACGGAACAGAGCTGCTGAGCGTTCTCAAAAATTGAGCGTGCGTCTATTGGCCTGGTACCATCGGCCCCAATTGAACCGCTCTCCATGGGGATATGATCGCTCTAGACCCCACTTGATTTAGGCGGCCCTTAGCCCCGAGCGTCCCTCGAAGGTACTTCGAGGGGGGAAGCTGACGGTGCTGAGAGACTCTTGTTGTTTCCCTCTCATGGAACCTCTCCCTCGAGGTTAGAGGTCTCAGTTCCATCAGGATCGGCAACCTCGGGAGAGTTGATATCCATGAAATAACCAACACATATAAATTCCTCTTCATCGGTGGCATCTCCTTTGTGTCTCCGCGCAAGCCCCGCCTTATTGAGAATGTCCTCATCCATCGAGGACCTTTTTCTCTTATTATCCTCCCTCGACTCCGAAGCCGACGGTCCTTCCCCCTCATCGAGGAGGAACAGTCTCATCTCTGAGAACCCACCAACACCTGCGGTGGAGAAGTTAATACGTATAAAAGAAAGCATTCATTAAAAGGCAACACATGGCTCATACCGTGGTGCTTTGCTTCCCATCTTCCCTTCGACAAATCTTGCCACTTGCTTCATCATAGGTCAAGGAAGCTTCCAGCCTCTGAGTCCAGTCCGCAAGATCGGGGATCTCTTCCGACATCCACGGGACCGCTAAGAAAGAGAAAACGAAATATTCTTATGAATCATCAAGAGCAAAGCGAACTAAGGTACGACGTAATACTTACGTTTGAAGTTCCATTTTTCCGGGAACGGAAGGAACTCCGCAGGAATGATGTCGACGGTCCTCACTCGGACAAATCGACTCATCCATCCTTGATTCCGGTCCTCGTCGTCACTGACAATAAAAGGCTTGGTGGATCAGCGTGGTAACTCAATCAGGCCTCGACAATGCAGAGGCTGGTATAATCTGATAAGGTGGCTAAGGGTAAGGTCGAGCTCGGCCCTGTCAATGAAGAACCTTATCATCAGCACTATCCACCAGAATTCGAGCACAAGGCGGTTGAGGGGGACCAATGTAAATGGGTACGTATACACATTCAGGAATCCCTCTGCATGGGCCATAATATTCTCTTCTCGGGAAGGTATCTGCAACATCACATTTTCTCCCCATCCACAATCTCTCCTCACGGCCTCGAGGTGATTCTCCTCTATCTATCGAATAAACCTAGACGCATGTTCTCGATGGCCCAGAGCGTCGAAGGGTTTCTATAGTGCAAAGTCTTTCTTCAAAGCAAAGCAACTCGAGGTTAACTCGTCGTACGCCGACAGTGTACCACCGACCGAGCAAGAAGCATAGTTATAGTTTCTCTCTTCTTGGTGAGCTGATTTGGGCACGGCAGCCATAACTATTTGAACAAAGACAAATAGGAAGAAAGCTCAAGCAGTTTCGCAAGCTGAGGAAGGAAGAGAACGTTAAACAGAAAACTAGTTTTGCAAAGTTGCAAGACCTAAATTGAAGAAGAAGCGAACGTATACATATATAGAGAACAAGCCGCGGCTATTCACTCACTTTGAGGGCCAACTAATTCTGACAAGGTCTTTATAGTTTTTGGGGAAATGTACCGGCGGGGCCACCTCGGTCACTTCACAGTCATGTCATATGAATAATATTGTCATGCAGAGTTCGAGGATTCAAAACTCCCGTGTCAACCTAGCCTCGAGAAGGTGTCTGATCCTGAGGATTTCTGTTACTACAAGAACGGGCTCCAAAGAGCCAAGTTCAGAGCTCGAAGGTCGACTTTTGCATAAGCATCGCAGGGTAAAGTTCAAAAAATAAGAAACAAGGAGATCTTTCATATTCCAAAAAATGTATTTACAAAGGGTATCTTACAAATCTCCCCGAGGGTCCCCTATACAAAAAAAAAGGGGGAAAATCAAAGCAACAGGTAAATCTACTCTTCGCCTTCACTGCTACCTGAGCCGCTCCCAGAGCCTTCGTCCGAAGTAGTTGAAATTGCCGATTCTACCTCCAAGGCCCTGGCTTATTCTATCTCGGAAGAGAGATCGGCACCTTTAGTACTCGCTTCCTCGAATTTTTTCCTCCTTGCTTGCAAGAGAGCATGTGCAACTTCCCGAGCCAGTTTTAGCTCAGCCTTCTCGGATATCTCCCTGGCCCGATCATTTGCGGTAGCAGCGTTTCTTTTGTACGAAGAGACAAATTCATCGGCCTCATACTTGGCCACAGATAACGCAGTAGCCTCCTCCTCATTACTTCGAAGAAGGTCTTGAATCGAGGATAGCTTCTCCCGAAGCATGTCCCTCTCCGAAGCCACGACATCATTTAGCCGCATCTGCTCAAGGATTTCAGCGTTCTTGGCCACAACATCCTCTCGGAGCTGCCCCACGAGGGAAATTCTTCGCCTAATCTGAAAGATGCAGAATATAAGCTAATCAGCACCAAATATGGCAATAAAAGAGAGGATTATGGGTACCAGAGTACCTGCTCGATGAAGTCGACCCTCTCTTGGAGCACCCTCTCTGAGCCTGCCAGGAGGTTGATCAACTCCTCCTTTTTCGGGTGCATAGAGCCTCCAGCTCGATTGATTTCGATGTAAGCTTCTCAAGATTCTCTCCACGATGAGTCAACTCATCTTGCAGCTTGGAGAAGTCTTGTTCATGCATCTTCTTGACCTACACCACAAAGGAAGAAAGTTAAAAAAGCAAGAGTAGAAATTCGAAGCATAGAATACTATATCAAGAAGGTCGCCTGCTTTTGAAGCCTCTCAAACTCCTCGAGAGAAACAGGGGCATCGATAACGGTCTCCTCCTCAACACCTTCAAAGTAATATCTGAAGGCATCATCCTCTCCCCGAGAGGTCCCTAAACCAGGGGCATTCCTTTCCCAGGCATCTCATATCTCCCCTGGAGAGAAGGACGGGCCCGATTGAAAACCGCCTGCAGCATCAACCTCCATCGAGGATTCCTCTCGACCCCGAAAAGCTATAGAAGCAACCCTTCGATCTCACCAACACGGACTGTTCCATGTCCAACGAGCGGCTCAGGGACTGCACTCAAACCCTCCTCGAGGGTCTCCTCAACTCGAGGCAGGTCAGCATCGGCCGCCTCCAACTCAACAGCCGTCCACCTAGCAACTTTTGAAGCATCGACGCTTCGTTTTACCCTTTGTACCAAAGGGCATGTGTCATCATCTTCTTCCTCGGTTCGTAGACTCTCAGCGGCCATCAAGGATAGGATCGAAGCATCGATCTTAGGATTTCAAGCCTTTGCTTTTTTGGATTTTGGAAACTCCACCGATGTTTCCTTATTCCTTTTCTTGTCCTTAGCAGTTTTCAAAGCCTCTTCCTTACTAGAAGGGGACGGTCTCACCGACACGCCTTCCCCAAGGCCTGAACAGGCATGATGTATCAAACTCACCACCATATAGAACATTTACAAAGAATGAGGTAACAACAACAATGAGAGCATACCATGGTTCTTAGCCTGCCATCGTGTTTTAGCCAAATCGTGCAAGATGCATTTGTTATATGGGAGAGCAGAGTCCAAAAGTTTAATCCATCTCGGAAGGTCCTGGATCATGCCTGGGAACCAAACAGTGGCTACACAATCAGTAAAAAATCAATCAAACGAGAAGGAGATCAGATCGGAAGAAGAAAAAAAGGTGAAAAAACGTACTCAATATGGAGATACCTACGTTCCATGTTCCATTCCTCCCGGAATGGAATTCTATCAGCAAGGATGATGTTCGAGGTTCTGACTCTAACAAAGCGGCTCATCCATCCCCGGTCTTTATCCTCGTTGATGCAGACGAAGAATTCCTTAGCTGATCGAGTGAAATTTAATTAAAACCCCTCGGAAGAGACGAGGGCTATACAATCTGATCAAGTGATCAAGGGTGAAAGTTATTCCCTCGAACATGTTGGAAGTGTATCGAAGAATATATACAATCCTCCAGAAGGAAGGATAAATCTTACCAAACGTCACCCGGTATTGACGATAGAAGTCAAGGATCACCGGGTCTATCGGTGGAGAAGAAAAATCTACAGGGCCTAAAGTGAAGGGGTACATATATACGTTGAGAAAGCCAGCCTTATGTGTGACTATGCTTCTTCAGATCTGGGGATTTCTACTTGGGCCGCCTCCCCCCAACGACAATCTATTTTTACCTCTCTATATCAGTCACTACACTCATATACCGAGACATGGACTCACATCGGCCCGGTGTAGAAGGGGGTTTTTCAATGGTAAAATCAGAGACGGTGTCGAAAGGACCAGAGATGCACTGCTCGATGCTTGGAGGAGTTTTTGATTTGACCTTCGACGGGCGTGATGAAAAAGTGGCTCCCTCTTTTTGAGGTACAACTTTGGAGGTTTTTGCCATAATTATAATTGAGTTTTGAAGAAAGAGGATGAAGAAGCAAACACAGAAAGAGGATGAGGGTAGGAAGCAGTTAGTAAGACTTTGAAGACTTGAAAATATTGTAAAATTGTAAAAGGACAACGATTGAAGTACTTATAGAAGACCTTTGGGCATGTTTGAAGCGGAAAGGTTGAACCAATAGTGGTTCGTGGGCTTCTCGAGAATCGTGCTGACAGCAACCTCTACGCAACCTTTATGTCATATCATTCAATGTTCTGATGAGGTTGACGTAATAATAGGGATATCGAAGAGGCAAGAATTCAAGACCATTTCTTATCACTTCATTCTAAGGACGTGGGGACTATATGTATACGGCTAAAATCAGAGAACCCGATTTTATGATAATTACGGTGCTCAATAGCCCGTCCTCAGAAGGCTCGAAATAGTTCGAGTTTTTACATCGGGGAGGGGGGGGGGAGGTATGTCAAGGACTCTCCACGCTCGACCTCGAGGCAGTATAAATAGAAGACCATTATGGAAAAGCGGAAAATTCCCAAAAGGCACGTGGTTAAAGCTGACCAAGTACACAAAATAGTACAAGCCCGTACTGTGGCATTAAATGGTTGTACCAGCCATATATTTTTGTATTTAATTGCACATGTACAATGTTGGGTTTCCCGCTCTTTTATAAAAGAGACCTTTGTCATTTTGTAAGGGATATGATATTCAATACAAGAACAAGAACATTCTCTACAATTGTTCCATTGATTTATTGCCCCATTTATTATTCGTTATTGATCATAAAGAGGCCATCTTCGAGGCTTTCAATACTGTTGTATCCTCTTCGACTGCCCTCTGTCAAGCTCTCGAGCTCGACTTCAAGGCCTATTTTGACCAAGCTCGAGACCCCTTCTCTTAACTGCTCGGTTTGCACAATCTCATTAGCCTTCGCTCTTATCTCATTTTCTTACCTCTCACTTAGCATATATTGCCTAAACAACCGGTATTAAAATAGATCACATATTTTTAGAACCATAAAATCAAATATAATTGTAATTACCATTTTCATGGTAAAAATGTTGTTTCCTTCAACTTCATTGTCTATCGAGCTTCATTATCCCCATAATACCATAACTATAAACTTCTCAAAAGCATTAATATAAAATGTACATAGCATTAGATTCGACATGGTATGATCCAACGTGATCAACTGTTAGAGATCACGCACCACAGACGGATATATTAATTTTATAATATGGGTGCATCGCTAGAGAAATAGGAGGACAAAAAAAATGAAGTGAGATTTGATCCTTGCTTCTCTAGTAAACGACTCAACATTCAACCAAGTACACAATTTAATATTTTTGGAGTGTAAGTGACAACAGATAATATTAGACCAATTAGCCTCATTTATTTCTGTATAGGTCAAAATCCGGCTAAAGAAATTCGGCATGAAGAGGTGACCAAATGTGAGAACTGTGGCTCATCATGGGCGACTAGACCGAGGTCGACCACGGGTTGACAACATGAGCCGTTGAGTAAGCTATTAAGGACGAGGTCGAGAAGCAGGGAAAGGAATAACGGCTAGTATAGCTTTGGAACTCTCAAAAGGAATATTCTATTGAATATTTCCTCCGCTGTACTTTTTAGGATTTTTGAGAATATCTCATATAAATAGTAGAAAGAGAAGGCAAAAGGCATATAACATTGATTCTAATGTCACGACCCGAAATTCCCCGACCGTCAGGATCGTGATAAGTTGGTATTAGAGCACTAGGTTGCTTAGGTCTCACAATTCATGGACAAGATTGGTAGATCTAGGGGATCGGTACGGAGACGTTTGTACTTATCTCCCAGAGGCTATAAAGTTAGGAACAAGTTCACTTTTATTCAACTCTGTCGTGCGATTCTTGTTATCCAAATACTCTGAACTCTTCTATTCTTATTCTCTCGCAGATGGCGAGGACACATACTTCTTCTTTTGCAGATCAGCAGTCGAACCCTCCAGCAGTAGCTCCTATGAGGGGAAGAGGCCGAGGCCGTGCCAGAGGCCAAGGCAGGGGCAGGGCTCAGCCCAGTTCCCGAGCAGCAGCTCCAGCTGCGGAGCCTCAGGTGGAGTTCGATGAGGGGCTCCAGCACAGGCCGTTCCGACAGGACCAACTCAAGTCCCAGAGGGGTTTATTGCTACCCCAGTGCTCCAGGATGCTTTGGTCCGACTAGTGGGACTTATGGAGAGTGTATCCCATACTGGCACATTCTCCGTGGCACCAGCCCTATCTCAGGTTGGAGGAGGAGCACAGACTCCTGCCCGTCATACTCCGGAGTAGATGGCTCCCTAGTTTCAGACCCCAGCAGCTCATCCAGTTGGGGTAGTTCAGCCATGTCACGACCCAATTTCCCAACCTTAGAGGTTGTGATGGCGCCTAACACCACACTTGCTAGGCAAGCCAATGTTAGAATTCAATTGATTATTTTTCTTAATTAATTACTTAAGCAAAAAGAAATAACTTCCAAATGAACTTAGTTAGAATAATTCCCAACAACAATAAAGAGAAATAAACAATTAATTAATTAAACCGAGCCACGAAACTAATGATATAAAGGAATCTGGAACTACCCCAGAGTCTGGTGTCACAATTCACGAACTACTAAAGAATACTACAAATAATGGCTGAAATAAATAGTGTAACTGTTCTGAATGATATAAAAGTGTATGTAAAAATAGGAGAAGACTCCCGGAATCTGCGAACGCCGGCAGATGTACCTCGTGTCTCCAAATGAATCGGGTGGTCGTCTTGAAATCCTCTACTGCTGACTAGCACCTAGATCTGTGCAAAAGAGCACAGAGTGTAGTATCAGTACAACCGACTCCATGTACTAAGTAAGTGCCGAGCCTTACCTCGGCGAAGTAGTGACGAGGCTAAATCGGGCTTCAACAATATAATCGATAACAACAATAAATAATAAAGCCAGCAGGAAGTCTAAACAAATAAATAAATAAGTGCTGCACCAAAAATAAATCAACTCAGTTATAACCATTTCTCAAATAACTCTTCAAAAATTTCCAAACTTTAACTTTGAATAAAAGTAGTGCCAAAATACGAAAAATAGTAATATAAGATAGAAAGTTTCAAATCTTTGTTTTTTTTCAAACAAACAAAACAGTAAAAATATACATTTAGCTTTTCAAATCTTTATTTCCTTCGAAAATCAGTAAAAATATAAGTGTCCTCCCTTATCGCTCCTTTTTGCGGCGTGCAACCCGCTCCCACCTGTCATCCCTTATTGCTCATCCCTAAAATATCACCCTTATTACTCATGTTGCAGCGTGCAACCCGCTCCCACCAGACATATCATATCAATTTATTTATGATTTCACAAATTCAGGCCAAGCCTTTCACAATACTTTTTTCTCAACAATTATAAATAATAAACTGAATTATTCTCATAACATCATCAATAACCTCTCAACCATGAAACCAACAGGAATGTCAAATATAAATACCTGTAATTCATACAAACAATACCAAACCTCTCAACCATGTTTATATCACCAGTAAACCAACTCAAACAACCAATACTCTTTCCAAATAGCTACAACAATAACTAACAACAATTCAACCATGCCAAATAGTCATAGAAACCATAATGAACATATAACAGTTAAATACTATTACCACGCCCATGCATTTCACATAGCAAACAAATGAGGAGTCCTATTCCCTCAAGCCAAAATTAACCAAACACTTACCTCAATACCGCAGGCCACTCATTGCTCAATTATTGCTTTTCCCTTTGAATTCACCTCTAAATTGCTCGAATCTAATCAAAATTCACTTAATATCATTAACTAATGCTAAAGAAACTAAGTTTATTGAAAGATAAAAAAAATTCTAGGTTTTCTAAAAAAAAAGTGAAAACCCGACCCCGAGCCCCCTTGGTCTAATTCGGGGTTCGGACCAAATTAAGTTCACCCACGAACCCAAATATGCCATTAGTTTTGAAATCCGACCTTAATTTGATATAAAAATTTGATTTTTACAAAACTCCCTAATTCTACGCAAAACCTAGATTTTTACCATGAAAATCCTTTGTTTTTGCTTTAAAAGTGATACAAAATAGTAAGGAATTGAAAGAACAAGGTTTGAAATTGATTACCTATGAATTGGTGATGAAGATTGCTGAAGAAAAATCGCTTTTAGGGCTGGAACTTCAAAAATTTGGAGAAGAAAGGGTTCTGCCCGTTTTTTTAACAAGTATTTATATTAGCTGGGCGGAAGGCCTATGCGATCGCGGGAAATGGTTTGCGATGGCATAGGGTATGGTAGATGGTGAACTGCGATTAGGAGAGGGAGGGTGTGATCGCATAGAGCACTGACCTCCCCCTCCTCCAGGCCCGTTTAACTCTTCGCGATCGCAGAGCTGGGGGTGCGATCACATAGCTTCGCTTGGGTGAGCATTGCGGTCGCGTCCTTGGTGCTGCATTCGCATAGCACAATCTGGGGACCCCCTTGAGCCTACACTGTGCGGTCGCAGGCCTACCCATGCGATCGCAAAGCATAAAAAAACTGTGCACCAGAAAACCAGCAACTCTTTCTAAGTGTAAAACACCCCGTGGCCTATCTGAAACTTACCCAAGCCCTCGGGGCTCTAAACAAATGATGCACGCAAGTCTAAAAACATCATACGGAATTGATCGTACGATAAAATCATGAAAATAACATGTAATTATATGAATTAAACCTCAAAACTCATCATTTTCATCAAAAACTCTTTAAAGTTCATAACTTCTCAACCGGATGTCCGAATCATGTCAAACGAACTCCATTTTTCACCAAATTTCACAGTTAACCTCTAAATACCATAACAAAGCTGTACCGGGATCCAGAACCAAAATATGAACCCGATACCAATGATTTTAGCATTACTTCTTTTCTTAAATTCATGAACATTTCAGCAAAATAATTTCTCTCAAAAATTGATTTCCAAGGCTTGGGACCTCGGAATTCATTTACGGGCATACACCCGAGTCCCATATTTTACTATGGACCTCCTGGAATTGTCGGAACACAGATCCGGGTCCGTTTACTCAAAATATTGACCAAAGTCAACTTATATCAAATTTAAATTCTAAAAATCACTATTTATCATATTTTCACATAAAAGCTTTCAGGTTTCACGCTTGGAATGCGCATGCAAATCGAGGTATTTAATTTTAGTATTTTTATGGTTATTTAGCATGGAACAGAGTCTAATTTTATAAAATGACCCCTTGGGTCATCACAAGCCAGTTGTTGCAACACCGCCCGTTGATGGGGTAGTTATGTCCTCCGATGCTTTGTGGAGATTGGATAGGTTTATCAAGATTTTCCCAGTTCATTTCTGCGGTGCCACTTCAGAGGAACTCCAGGAATATCTTGATAGCTGCCATGAGGTTCTTCGGAACATGGGTATTTTGGATACCAATGGGGTCGACTTTGCTGCTTTCCAGATGACCGGTTGTGCCAAGAAATTGTGGAGGGATTATTTATTGACTAGACCAGCTGGTCGCTTACCCTCACTTGGGATAAGTTTTCACATCTCTTCTTGAAGAAGTTTTTGCCTATCACTACGAGAGAGGAGCGTCGCCGCCAGTTTGAGCGTCTCCACTAGGGCAGCATGACTGTTACTCAGTATGAGAACCGGTTCATGGATTTGGCCTGTCATGTATTCTTTTGCTCCCCACAGAGAGAGAGAGGGTTAGGAGATTTATTGAGGGTCTTGCTCAGCCTATTAGATTGCAGATGGCTAAGGAGACTGGGAGCGATATTTCTTTCTAGTATGTGGCCAATGTGGCCAGGCGAGTAGAGATTGTTCTTGGACAGGGAGGTCAGGGGTCAGATAAGAGATCTCATCATTCCGGTGGATTCAGCGGCGCCTCATCTGGAGGCAGGGGTACTTTTGGTAGAGGTCATCCTCCTAGGCCATTCCATTCAGCTCTCCAGGCATCCCATGGTGCCCCAGGTGGTCGTAGTTCTTATGTACCTTCTTCCGGCCAGCCAGATCAGGGTGCACCATTAGCTCCTATCAGAGCACCTCCTCTTCAGAGTTATTATCGAGGTCAGTCAGCTCGTCAAGGTTAGTCTACGTTTTCCCAACCTCAGTATTAGGATGGGTGTTTTGAGTGTGATGACTATGGACATATTCGGAGGAGCTATCCGAGATTATCGGGTGTTCAGCCACAGTATCAGGGTTCCTGTGCCATGGTTCCGATACCAGTTGCTGCACCGCCTGCTCAGCCAGCCAGAGGCAGGCGCTAGACAGTTCGAGGTAGAGGTCAGACTGTTAGAGGTGGAGGTCAGGCCGTTAGAGGTGGAGACCTGCCTATCAGAGGTCGTCCCGTAGATATAGTTCGGGGTGGTGGGGCCCAGCCCCGATGTTATGCCTTTCCAGCCAGGCCTAAGCCTGAGTCCTCCGATGCTGTTATCACAGGTACTTACTCTTATGTGTCCTCTTATTTTGCGTCATATTTGGTTGTGCCCCGTGATTCCTACGCGTTTGCGAGGGCCTGGTCGCGTCCGCGAAGGGGGTCCCATACCTACGCGTTCGCAAGGGCTTGGTCGCATTCGTGAAGGATAAAGCCCCCAATGCTCTGCGTTCGCGACCAGTCTTCCGCGTTTGCGAAGAAGAAAATATCCCTACCCCCATTTTACCTTTCGCGTTCACGAGAGTTCCTACACGAACGCGATGAAGGCCACAACAGATATCTTCTGAAGCGAAGAAAAAAACCCAGATTTTCTAAGTTTAAAACATCCCGAAGCTTACCCGAAACTCACCCGAGACCTCGGGGCTCCAAACCGAACATGCACACAAGTCCAAACACATCCTACGAACTTGCTCAAGCGGTCAAATCGTTAAAATAACACCTAAAACTACAGATTTAACATCTAAAGCAATGAAATTCTCAAGAACACTTTAAAGTTTCTATTTTCTCAACCGAGGGTCCAATTCACGTCATTTAAACTTCGTTTCTCACCAAATTTCACAGACATGGTTTAGATATTATAATGGACCTGTACCGGGCTCCGGAACCAAAATACGGACCCGATACCATAAAAATCAAACAGTAATCACATACTTTAAAACCATAACTTTTTCTGAAATTCAATTTTAGTGAAAAATTCATTTCTCGGGCTATGAACCTCAGAATTCAATTCCAGGCATACCCCCAGATCCCATATTTTATAACGGACCCACCGGAACAGTCGGAACACGGGTCCAGGTCTATTTTCTCAAAACGCTGACCAAAATCAACTAAAATTATTTTAAAATTTATTATTTCTTCTATTTTTTTCACATAAATACTTTCCGGAATTACGTGCGGACTGTGCAAGTAAATCGAGGAGGATAATTATAAAATTTTTAAAGCTAATGAGTCTGGAATAAAGTCCTAACACACTTGTGAAAAGTTGACTCTAGAGAGACAATACAAAATATTACTTTTCCACAGTGATTGGATTTGTTGTTTGTTCCAACTTTTCTTGCATCATATCCGAGTAAGTCTCATATATTCCCGTATCCATTTGTCTTACATTGTTGTCAGAAGGAAGAATCATCCACCTTATTCATTATTTGGGTGAATCATTCCTTCTATTTACATTTATTGACATTCATTATAATTATTGCTCATAAGTGTTCTACTATTCATTCATAACAGTGTCATTTAATACCATTTATGTTAAATCGGTTCTAGCATTGTTCAACATCTTTTATCAAGCACGTGCTAGACCTAGAACTTATTATATTTTAACTAGAATTTACCCATCACCTTTTTATTTAATTATTTTAACAAAAGATTTCATACTTTTCGGTAAAATACTTTCTTAGCTAAAATGGGTTTAGTCAGTATCAAAAATGTGCTAGCTGATAAGAAAGAAGAAACTGAAGGGTGTAGAGCTAGCTAGGGTGGGTGAGGGTGGTTTGTCATTAGAAATCCTTTTAGGGGTCGTTTGGTTTGAATACGGTTTATGCTGGGATAAGTTATGCTGGGATTAGTTATGTTGAGATTAGTTATCCTGGTATTATTTTTATCCACTGTTTGGTATATTGTATTAAAAATGATAATTGCATAATTTCTAAAAAGAAAGTATAAATTATCCCGACAATAATTACCCCACCCCTACAAGGTATAAGTTATCCCTGTACTAATTTTAATCCCGAAATAACTTATACCAAGTTTTCTAACCAAACAAAGTATTTTTAAGATGGTATTAAAATTTTATACCGGCACCAATCTACATATACCTCATATCAAACGACCCCTTAGCGTGTGTCGAAGAAGAGTATGCATGTTATGTGTTTGTGAAAATGTGTACGATAGATAAAATGGTGGAGATGAATTTTTAGGGAAATATTTAGTGATGAGACGAAGAAAATTAATTCAAAGGAATGGAAAGGTTTTCAATATTATTAGTGTTACACATTTCTATCAAACCTCACCATTTCATGTAGTTCATTGCTCAAAGTACATGTACTGCCTAAACTCAAAGTTTAAAGTGAGACCTAAACTTTTAAAAAAAAGTTATGATGTTTATTTTTATTTGTAATCTATTCTTTTAGCTTTTTGAGATGAAAAGTTGTTAATGATTTTTTTGTAATTGATTTCCTTTAATAATTCCTTTCCAGTTGTGATAGTATACTCAATCTATTTAATCTTTCTTGAAACATTATTGATCTTAGGTATGATTTTTGTCAAGTTTAATTTTAAAAAACTTATTTTCTTTGAGGTAACTATTGTAGAAAAATTCTACTTTTGTACTAAAAGTACTAAATATTTTTATTTGTAAATACTTATAAACCAATTATTTTTAAAAAAATGTCCCCCCACCCCCCAAATTTGGGGGCATAAGGCATAATCCATATTTGTGATAAGCTTAGAGTCGTCCCTGAGCCGATTTTGAATTTATAAGTGGGCGTTTGGACATAAGATTTGTAAAATTCCAAAACAAAAATGAAAAAAAATTCAAATGAAAATGGTATTCGAAAATTAGAGTTGTTTTTGGATATAAATACTATTTTGGGTTATTTTTGAAGTTTTTGTGAGTGGATTTTTTTTTTAAAAAGTAGCTTTTTGGAGTTTTTCTAATTTTCAAAAAAATTCAAAATTCATCTTCAAGTGAAAATTGAAAAAGATTTTAGGGTATTAACTCTGTAAGAAAAGATTCATTTTCTATCTTCAAGAATTCGAATTGCATATTTATATTGTTAAATTTCACTAGATCATAATTACTCTGTATCGAATTAAGTTACAACTTCCTCATTATTTTACGTAATTAGCTTTAGTGTACGTGCATTGTACGTGCGGTTAGCGTCAATCAGTAAAATATATGTATATGAAGAACATGTAAATCAAGTTATCAAATGCTAAGTTTTAAAATGTCTACATTAAGTTAATCTTTGAAATAAGTAACTTTCTACATAGAAAAGTATAGGGAGTTGTCATTTATTTGAACGAATACCAGAAATAAAATTAATTAATGGCAACTAACTTAAAATATATTTTGTCTTCTAATGTTTCTTTCTTATTATTTTTATGTTTGTATTTTTAACTCTTACTACTATATTATAATCCATTTTATTATAAATTTTGAAAAGAATTACTTGAATTTTTCACAAATTAGTTAATCAAAGACTTTTTTAGTTAATTAGGATTGTTCTTAATGTTACAGAGATTTTTTTTGTTGTTGATTCAAATCTTAATAATAGATCATCCCAAGTTTTAAATATTTAATTGTAATTATAATTTTTATCCAATAAGAATTTTACGTTCAATATAATAAAAAAATTATTTTGAATACGCACATCGTGCGTGTATCCTAACTCAATGAGTGTTTGAATTATGAAATAAAAGTATAAGTTCCTGAAAATAGTCATTAATATTGACATTTTACATATAACTAACTCAATTAAGAAAAAAACGTCTCATATAAATCCTCAATCATCAGTTTATAATTCAACTTAAAACTTATGCCTCTTTTTAATAAATAAAGTTAGCATGCTTCCTTTTCAGTTTCAGTAGTATATATAGTCATTGAAAACATAACTAGTGGATAGAACTTCACACATATAACAAACAACTAATAATCCATGAATTTCAAATGAACACAAAATCAAAGTGCCTAAAAATGAGAAAAGACATTCAAAAGAATGTAATGACCCGGCCGGTTGTTCCAAGAGTTTAGCCCTGTATTTCCCTGTCACGACCCCAAATCCTAACAGGTCGTGATGGCGCCTATCGTGGAACTAGGCTAGCCAACCATCACATAACTACCCATTCGTTCTATTATAATAATTCACAATTCAATAATAAACAACAAACATAGCATAAAATAATTTCTTTAAGTCTTAACGCCCCAATAATAGTCTAAACAACTCTCCCAAGACTGGAGTCAACATGGTCACGAGCATCTATGAAATAAAACTAACTCTACTAATGTATTAAATAAAGTCTAGGAATGAAATGCTAAAACAAAATCAGGAAGGGAAATGGAGAAGTTGTGGACGCTGGACAGCTACCTCGAAATCCCGTAAAGCTGCTGCTAACGAACAAAGACAGCTACTGCTCCGAATCGACACCTGGATCTGTGCATAGAGGCACAGGGAGTAATGATGAGTACGCCAACTCAGTAGTAATGAAAATAAGTCACAGTCTGAGAAATATGAAATACACATCACAGATACACCAATTCACAAAAAATAGTAAAACACCAAGTCACCATAAAGTATTCATCAAATGCATAAGTTCGAAAATAAATTTCTAGAAATCCTTTGAAACAAGTCTAATTCCAATATATCTCAGTAAAATCAGTTTGAAAAACGAAGTGAATCGTAGTCAAAAACTCAGTAAAATCATCATAAATCTGCCCCGACGGCCATAATCTTTTCTCGTAACAATTTCCCTCAGCACCTCACCATCACTCAGTATCTGCCCATCAGGCAACCTCACAGTCACTCAGTATCAGCCCATCAGGCGACCTCACAGTCACTCAGTATCAGCCCCGCGGGAATCACTCGCACTCAATAGGTACATGCGCTCACTGGGAGTGTACAGACTCCGAAGGGGCTCATACATCCCAAGCGCTATAACAAGCCACATCATGGCATAAATCACTCACAGTATTGGCCCTCGGCCAGCCACATCATGGCATAAATCACTCACAATATTGGCCCTCAGCCAGCCACATCATGGCATCCTCACAATATTGTCCCGCATCCTCACTCAGTTAGACACTCTCAACATGCCACTCGGGCCATCATTATACCGGGTTCTCGACCCAAAACAGTGTTTCATTTTCAAGAAATAATATCAAAATACTCTGAGAGTCAAAACAATTTTCAAAAAAAGACTGAGTGGAAACCATAACATATCAAGTGAGGAAAATAGTAAAAACAACCCCCAAGGGGTAAACAGATCGGCACTATGCCCCAAACATGGTTTGCATCCCAAATTATATCAAGATATATCAATACTATTAAGCATAGGCTTTAAAAATCGGGTGCGCAACTCAATAGTTGCCTAAAAAGGAATATATTTCCAAATTTCCAATCTTTGCATTCCAAAATCCGTGAAAGGATGCAACGTTCGGGGTTTCATACCCTCTCGACAAGATTTAAAGACATTACTTACCTCAAACTAGCCCGAAAAGCTACTTTGCAACCCGCTTGCCTCTCGAATCAACTTCCGAGCGCTCCAAATCTATAAAGATAAGATCTTTATCATCAAATTATGCTAAAGGAATGGATTCCAATTGAAAAGTACCAAATTTATCTCAAAATCCGAAATTAGCCAAAACCCGACCCCCAGGCCCGCGTCTCGGAACTCAACAAATTTTATAACAAAATGTTCTTCATCATCTCACGAGTCCGTACATATAAAGAACGCTAAAATCGGAGTTCGTTTGACCCCTCAAATCGACCCCTAAAGGTCTCAAAATCTCAAGCACTAATCCCATCTTTCTCTACTGATTTTCATGAATCAAACACTGATATTATGTTCCTTAATCATATATAATCGAGTATTAGGGTCCAAAATCCTTACCTCAATGAAGAAAAATGATTTCCCTCTTCAAAATTGCTCCAAAAGTTCTATTCCCGTTCAAAAATAGTGAAAAAGTGGGCAAAGGTCCTGGAGGGTTTTAATATATACTGTCCAGTTATTACTTCACTGCGATCGCGAAGAGCAAATTCCACAGAACCTCAAAAGACCCTATGCGATTGCAGACCTTCACACGCGATCGCGATTCAACAGGACCTCAACCCACGCGATCGCAAACTTACCCACTAGATCGCGAAGAATAAATGAACTCATTCCCCACGCGCCTATAACTCTACGCGATCACATGAAGATCCACGCGACCGCATTGCTCTAGCCTGCCAAGATATGCGATCGCAGACACACTTACGCGATCGCATAGAAAAACTTCACCTGCCTCGACTTTTACTCTACGCGATCGCAGCTAATGCCATGCGATCGCGATGAACGAATCACTGTTGTGTTAACACCAGAAACAGCAGACTTTCTAAGACCAAAAATGCTCGTTAACCATCCGAAATCCATCCCGAACCCCTCAGGACGTCAAGCAAATTTACCAGAACATCATAAAATATTATTCAAACTTAGTTGCACTCTCGAAACACCAAAAATAACATCTAAACACCAAAATCACATCGGATTCAAGCCTAAGAACTTTGAAATATCTAAAATCCACCAACGACACCGAAACTATCCAAAACAACTGCGATTGACTACACCCGTCCTTACAAAAATATTCCAAACACACTCCTAAGTCCCAAATAACCTAACGAAGCTATCCGAGCCATAAAATCCGTATTCTGAGGTCGTTTACCAATAAGTCAACTCTCAGTTGACTTTTTCAACTCTAAGGCTATTTTTAAAGACTAAGTGACTAAATTCTCATAATAATTATTCCGATTCCAAGCCTACCAACTCTAACACATCAAGAACAGTTTAACCAAGCTATGACGAGGCAATAACAGTAAATATAAATGTAGATTCTACGTAACGACCGATCGGGTCGTTACATTCCCATTTTTGCTTCATTCTTTTATGGTTCAGCTCTTTTGTGTTGCGTTGGGTCGATTGTTTTGGGGTTCGGAGTGGTTGTGGTGAGAAATGAGACACTTAGTCTCTTAGGTTGGTGATTTAGTTGGAAAAGTCAACTGAAGTTGACTTATAGGTAAATGATCTCGGAATGTGGTTTTTGTGGCTCAGATAGCTTCATTAGGTGATTTGGGACTTAGGAGTGTTCGGAATATCATCCGGAGGTCCGGAGTAGGATTAGGCTTGAATTGGCGAAATTGGATTTTTGGCGATTTTCGGTCGGCAGTGGAAAATTAGCTATCGGGGTTGGAATGGAATTCCGGAAGTTGGAACATGTCTATAGTATCATTTGGGATATGTGTACAAATTTTTAGGTCATTCCGACGTGGTTTGGGTGGTTTCGGCATCGTTGGCGAATTTCAGAAATTAGAAATCCTTAGGCTTGAATTTGGATTTGATTTGGTGTTTTGATGTTATTTTGAGTATTTCGAGGGTTCGACTAGGTTGGTATGTTGGTATACAACTTGTTGGTACTTTTGGTTAAGACCCCGAGGATCTCGGGATTGATTTCGGATGATGTTGCAAGGTTGGAAGTAAGAGAAAAATGCAGAAAATGGATGTTGGTGCAGGCCTTCTGGTGTGGCCGCACCTGCGGACAGGGAGTCGCAGGTGCGAAGGCGTAGGTGTGAAAGACTTGCGCAGATGCGAAAAAGTGGAACCTGGCCTGGGAGCACAGGTGCGAAAGTTGGATCGCACATGCGGGACCGTAGGTGCGGGTAGAAGGCCACAGATGCGAATTTATAGTTTAAGTGAGAATCCGCACCTGCAAGGGATTTTCCGCAGGTGCGGGCATGGGGTCGCAGGTGCGAGATTGCTGGGCAGAACCTATATAAGGTTGCCTTCGCGAATTTTCACTCATTTCTTCACCATTTTGTGTCGGACTTTTGGGCTTTGAGCTAGGATTTCAAGGGGGAATCAAGTGTATTCAGTGAGGTAAGTTACATGGACCTTGTATCTTGTGTTTATGATGATTATTCCATTGTTTAATCATATTTAGTGGGAAAATTTGGGAGATTAGGGCTTGAAATTTGAAAGTATAAATTGGGAATTTGAGGGGCCATTTGGGGTCCGATTTTGATGTATTGGAATGCATGAACTCGTGAGAGCGTAAGGATTCTAGTTTTGTGACTTTTATCGGAATCCGAGTCGTGGGATCGGGGGTCGGGTTTGGCCAATTTCAGGATTTTTGATGTAAATTGGATATTTTTGAGTGGGCTTCGTTCCTTTAGCATATTTTGATGATATGAATCTGTTTTGAATAGATTCGGAGCGCGTTGAGTCCGAGTTGAGGGGCAAAGGCATCGCGGTATAGTTTTCATCCGGTTTGAGGTAAGTAACGATTGTAAATCTAAAACTGAGGGTATGAAACCCGGTATTTTGTATTGATTTGATAAATGAGGTGACGCACATGCTAGGTGACGGGTGTGTGGGCGTGCACCGGTAGGGATTGTGACTTGGTCCATCCCGTAATGACTATAAAGTCGCGTATTTGATTCGAAATCATATGATATTCCGTATTTTAGAGACTCATACTATATCTTGGGCTGTATGCCATGTTTGGGGCCTTGTGCCGACCTGTTTTGGACCCTCACGGGTGTTTTTACTACTATTCTCACACTGTTTTTGATTTAAAAAATATAATCTCAGTCATAATTTATACTTGTTTACTGATTATTCCAGTTTATCACCCTGTTTTCAAACAAATGAAAGATATTTTAGGCTGAGTCCCCGTGATTTGTTGTGAGTTGCTCGAGT
The DNA here is from genome assembly GCA_005239505.1 of Nicotiana paniculata. Classification (NCBI taxonomy): domain Eukaryota; kingdom Viridiplantae; phylum Streptophyta; class Magnoliopsida; order Solanales; family Solanaceae; genus Nicotiana; species Nicotiana paniculata. Next base: position 15,017 of record MDKI01225415.1, on the reverse strand, counting down.
GGCTTGTGATGGTGATGACTGAGCGAGGTCGAGAGCCGGATTGTGAGGATAGTGATGGATCGGGCTGCACGCCGTAGCGTTATATACATATATATTGGATCGGGTTGCACATCACAGCGGTATATATATTGGATCAGGCTGCACGCTGCAGCGGTATATATATTAGATCGGGCTGCACGCCGCAGTGATATAGCGTTTGGGCTGAAGGAAACCCTCCGGAGTCTGTACACCCCTAGTGAGCGTAGTCGACTATTTATGGATGGGGCTGCACGCCGCAGCATTATATATATATATATATATATATATATAGACCGGGTTGCACTCCGCATCGGTTATTATATGGAACCTATTGAGCGTGAGTGCTAAGTGTGAGTGTTGATTGACAAGAGATGAGTCACGAGTGACTGAGAGGCTGGCCCGAGAGGCTTTATATTGCGAGTGACACTGTGCCCGAGGGGCTTATTTGCTATGAAACTATTGTTTTCACTCTTCTTTAAATCTTTGCCTCTAAACGATAAATGTTGAACCAATGTTTTTATATGAAATTTAGAAAGGAAAAGCTGGAGCTTTATGAAACTTTGGGGACGTAGATCCCTGACTTGATTTATTATTTTCCACTGATGTTTATTATATGCATTTCATGGTTATAAAAGCTCGTCACTTGTGATGACCCAAAAAGTCATCTCTCATTTTATAAGTCAAAACTGTGATCCGAGGCCTTGAAAACCTCCTTTTACCTCACCTCATTTTGCATGCATAGTCCGGGTGTATATCCGGAAAGCTTTTATATGAAAACTGAGAAAAATGCTAATTTTTCCTTTAAAATTAAATTTAAGTTGACTTCGATCAATATTTTGGGTAAACAGATCCGTACCCGTGATTTGACGGTCCCGGAGGGTCCGTAGGAAAATATGGGACTTGGGCGTATGTCCGGAATTGAATTCCGAGGTCCCAAGCCCGAGAAATGAATTTTTGAAAGAAATTGTTTTACTGAAATTATAAGAGTTTTTGGAAATTTGATTATATTTGAAATTGATGGTATCGAGCCCGTATTTTGGTTTCGGAGCTCGGTACAGGTTTAATATAGTATTTGAGTGATGCCTGTAAATTTGGTAAGAAACGGAAGTCATTTGACGTGATTCGGACCCGTAGTTGTGAAATTTGAGACTTTGAAAGTTCTTGAGATTTTCCTTTGATTTTATGCTAAATTCGTTGTTTAAGATGTTATTTTGGCAATTTGATCGCACGAGTAAGTCCGTAGGATGTTTTTAAGGTTGTGTACATGTTTGGTTTGGAGCCCCGAGGGCTCGGGTGAGTTTCGGATAGGCGTCAGAGTGTTTTTGGAATTAGAAAATCTGGTGTGAGATTGTTGTATCTAGTGTTCTATGATGTTATGCTATGCGAACGCATGGTAACCAACACGAACGCAAAGAGAAAACGGGGAAGGGGCTTGGGTTACTCTATGTGAATGCATAGGCCTTGACGCGAACGCGGAGCCCTGGGCGGGTTGCTCTACGCGGACGCGTCTGGTCACTCGCGAACGCACTGCTTTAGGTGGGACTGGGGTATGGGGTCCAAAACCCTATGCGAACGTGGCCAAAGGCACGCGAACGCGAAGGCCAAGAGGGCCAGTGCTATGCGAACGCATCAGACCTCTCGCGATCGCGTAGAGGGTCTGTCCAGGGTTTGAAAATGGTAACAAAAACGGGAATAGGCCATAATTTCATATCTCTTTCCATAGAATCCGACCTTGGGCAATTTTTGAAGAGGGATTTCATCACCAAATCATTGGTTCGTGTTCTTCAACTCATTTTCTTCATTTTCCATTAACACCCATTAGATTTCTAGGCCTAAATCTTGTTTTTTAAGGGTAGAAATTAGGGATTTTACAAATTTGGGAACTTAGACCTCGATTTGGGGTCGGATTCCGAAACTAATTACATATTCGGGCTCGTGGGTGTATGGGTGATCGGGTTTTGGTCCGAACCTCGTGTTTTGACCAAGCAGCTCGGAGTTGATTTTTGACTTTTTGGGAAGGATGATAGAAAACCTATAATTAAGCATTAGAGTTGAATTATTTAGCATTTATTGATATTGTTAAGCTAATTATGTCTAGATATAATCGAATTGGAGGCGAATTCTAAAGGGAAAGCGGTAATTGAGGCTTGAGTTTGGTCGTGGAATTCGAGGTAAGTGTTTGGCTTAACCTTAGCTTGAGGGAATAGGTATTGTGTCTTAATTGCTACGTGTTAGTATAATGTGCAACGTATAGGTGTGGTGGCGAGTATCTATACGTTGGTGTCAATCATGCCGTGAGTCGAATATTGTGATTTATGTGATTTTTCATTAAGCATTACTTGAGTTTAATTTGACAATTATCTATGTTGGTGGTGTTTCTTTCGTATTGATCATTGTGGAGTATTGGTTCAAGTTGAGAGTTACTACGTGAAATTGAGTAACTAGGTGAGATTGGTTATAGTTGTTTTCCCTTGCCGGGATGATATTGATTCTACTATTGACTCCCTTGCCGTGACGTTATGGATTTATTATTGTTGTTTGTATTGTTGATTTCCTTTCCGGATTGTTGTTATTGATTTGTTTGGGTGAGGAAGAGTGTAAAACACGAAGGGTGATGTCGTGCCGTTTTCTATTGATTTATTATGAGGATGATAGTGAAAGCACGAAGGGTGATGTCGTGCCAGCATTATGATATTAAAAGCACGAAGGGTGATGTCGTGTCATTTCTATTAATTTATTGTGAGGATGAGAGTAAAAGCACGAAGGGTGATGACGTGCATTCTATTTATTATTTGGTGAGGATGAGAGTAAAAGCACGAAGGGTGATGTCGTGCACTTATTTTTGTGTTGTTACTTCTGTTGTTTAAATTGATATCAAATTTGTTGCTTTACTTCGTTACTTCCATTATTTGATATTTTCTCCCCTCAGCATGTTCCCCTTTCCTTGTATTTGGCTGCTTAATTCGTGTTGTTATTATTTTCTCCGTATATGATTAAACTGCACAGGTTTGGTTGATTGTCGTGTCCTAGCCTCGTTACTACTTCGTCGAGGTTAGGTTCGACACTTACTTAGTACATGGGATCGGTTGTACTGATGCTACACCCTGCACTTTTGTGCAGATCCCGGTACAGGACCCTACGGACCTTAGAGTGAGAAGGCTGCCTTCAGTCCATTTGGAGATTCCGAGGTAGTCATGCAGGCGTTCGCAGGCCTTGGCGTCCCCTCCTACCTTATTTCCATTATGTTCTTCTTTATTCTGAGATAGATGTATTTATTTTGTTCAGACCTTTATATGTAGTATTCATAGCCAGTCCGTGAAGTTGTGACACCAAATTCTGGGTTTAGTATTATGAATTTCGTAATGGCATAAAAACGAGTTGTTAGACTTTGTTTTATTTCCGTTGATTTGTATGTCACTTGTTATCTGTTAAAAATAAATGAATAAGGTAAATAAACACTAACGTTGGCTTGCCTAGAGGGTTCAATGTTAGGCGCCATCATGATCCCGAAGATGGGAAATTTGGTTCGTGACATCATTGCACACAAGTCCTTATTTATACTTGTTACTTATTCAGTTGGTGTACTCACGTTACTCCCTGCACCTTGTGTGCAGATCCAGGTGCCCGGATCGAATGAGATTCGATTCTTCATCAGTGGAGCAGTTGACGGAGATTGTGAGGTAGTTGCACGGAAACCGTGTCAGATTCTCTGTTTCTTAGATGCTCATGATTGTTGACTCCGGGTTTTTGGGGATTTGTTCAGATGTTTTCATTACTTATCCGCAATTTGTGAAATATAAAGAGTGGAAGATTTTTGATAAATCACGTTATTGATTTAAATGGAAAGTTCCTTGTGTTATGTTCAGTAAATCGGCTAGCCTAGTACCTCGATAGGCGCTATCACGGTCAGTGTAGATTTAGGGTCGTGACAAAGAAATACTAAAGTAAGCTAGTAAAATACATTGGAGAATGACACAGAGTTATATTTGAAAGAGTATATTTAATTTTGATGTATTTTAAATAATTCTAATATTGATTAACTCTATTTGTCGTTATATTTCAAAAAAATAATTAGTTTTATGAAAATTCTAAAATTTATTTTTAAAAGGTAAAATGATCGATACATATTTCGATTGGAGAACATGTATTTCTTCTTAATTTGAAGGGCATATTTTTTTTTTAAAATCTTATGAAAATTGTAGTAATTCCTGTAACAGGATATTGAATCTAAAATGATTGATATATCTATTTTTTGGTAATTAAATTCTGATATTTATTATATATTTTTATTCTGATTCTTCAAAAAGCCATCAATAAAAATAATTATATTTGTTTTTAGAGATTTGGAAAAAGATGGTTGTCATATAGTTTTTAGAAGAAGTTGATTCACACGTAAAAAATTTGAGCACATATATTTTATATTAATTTGAAGGGAATATCCTTTGGGGTAAGCTTACAAAAATTGTAATCATTTTTCTGACATAAGCTTAAATCTAACATGTGATGACCCAAAAGGTCATCCCTTATTTTATAAGTCAAATGTGTGTTCCGAGGCCTTAAAAAACCTCCTTTTATCTCACCTCGTTTTGTGTGCGTAGTCCGGGCGTATATCCGGGAAGCTTCTATGTGAAAAACTGAGAAAAATGCTAAATTGGCCTTAACATTGAATTTAAGTTGACTTCGGTCAATATTATAGGTAAACGGACCCGGACCTTGACCCGTGATTCGACGGTCCTGGAGGGTCCGTGGGAAAATATGGGACTTGGGCGTAATGCCCGAAATCGAATTCCGAGGTCCCAAGCCCGAGAAATGAATTTTTGAAAGAAATTGATTTACTGAAAATATAATAGTTCTTGGAAATTTGGTTATATTTGAAATTTATGGTATATGGCCGGCCCGTATTTTGGTTCCGGAGCCCGGTACAGGTTCAATATGATATTTGAGTTGTGTCTGTAAAATTTGGTATGAAACGGAGGTCGTTCGACGTGATTCGGACCCGTATTTGTAAAATTTTAAAATTTTGAGATTTTTCTTTGATTCAATGCTAAATTCGTTGTTTAAGATGTTAATTTGGCGATTTGGTCGCACAAGTCCGTAGGAGTTTTTTTGGTAGTGTGCATGTTTCACTTGGAGCCCCGAGGGCTCGGGTGAGTTTCAGATAGGCATCGGGGTGTTTCGGACTTAGAAAAATCTTGTGTGAGTTACTGTTTCTGGTGTCCTAGGATTTGCTCTTCGCGATCGCGGTGCAACCCACGTGATCACGGTGCACAAGATGGGTTGGGGAGGGGTTTCTTCTACGCAAACGTAGGGTCTTGGTCGCGATCTTGTAATGTACTGGAGGGGGGCTGAGGGAGTCCTTATTTTGTTCTTCGCGAACGCGGTCCTAAGCCCGCAAACGCGGTGGTCAGGGGGGGATAGACCATCGCGAACGCAAGCAGCTTATCGCGATCACGTAGGTCTTTTGGCCACAATGCTCCGCGAACGCGGCATACTCCTCGCAATCGCGTAGAGAGTCTGTCCATGGGTTTAAAACAATGTCAAAAACAGGAAATAGCTATAATTTCATATTTCCTTCCATAGAATCCGACCTTGGGTGATATTTGAAGAGGGATTTCATCACCAAATCATAGGTTCGCGTTCTTAATCTCATTTTCCATTAACACCCATTAGATTTCTAGGTCTAAATCATGTTCTTAAGGGTAGAAAATTGGGTATTTTTGGAAGAGTGGACTTTTTGAATAATTGGAATTTAGACCTCGTTTTGAGGTCACATTTAGAAAAAATTACATATTCGGGCTTGTGGGTGAATGGGTGATCGGGTTTTGGTCAGAACCTTGTGTTTTGACCAAGCGAGCCCGGGGTCGAATTTTTACTTTTTTGGAAGAATGATGTAAAACCTATAATTAAGCGTTGAAATGGAATTGTTTGGCATTTATTGATGTTATTGAGTTGAATATGTCTAGATACAAGTGAATTGGAGTCAAATTCAAAAGGGAAAGCGGTAATCGAGGCTTGAGTTTGGTCGTGGAATCCGAGGTAAGTGTTTGGCTTAACCTTAACTTGCGGGAATAGGTGTTGTGACCTAATTTTTATGTGTAAGTATCATGTTCAATGTATATGTGAGGTGACGAGTACCTATACGTTGGTGTCAAGCATGCCCGTGAGTCGGATATGGTGATTTATGTGGTTTTTCCTAAGTAATATTTGAGTTTCACATTATAGTTATCCATGTCGGTGGAAATTCCTTGATATCGAATAGTATTGAGTACTAGTTCTGAGTTGAAGACTTTATGTGAAGTTATGTACTAAGTGAGATTGGATATAGCTGTTTACCCTTGCCGGGATGGTATTAATTCCACTGTTGACTCCCTTGTCGGGATGTTATGGTTTATTTCTGTTTACTTCGTTATTTGTTCCTTGTTGGATTCCTATCAATTGATGTGTTTGGATGAGGAAGAGTGTAAAAGCACGAAGGGTGATGTCGTACGTGAGATTTTGAGTGAATGTTAATGCACAAAGGATGATGTCGTGCCGATATTGTGATTGTAAAAGCACGAAGGGTGATGTCGTGCCATGATTTGAGAGATAATGCACGAAGGATAATGTCGTCCCATGATATGGTGAGGTAAAAGCACGAAGGGTGATGCCGTGCCGAATATAATGATTCTGATGGTGAGGACGAGAGTAAAAGCACGAAGGGTGATGTGGTGCACTTGTTTTCGTATTACTATTCCGTTGCTTAAATTGATATCTAAACTGTGTCCTACCTTGTTACTTCCATTATTTGATATTTCCTCCCCTCATCATGTTCCCCTTTTCCCTTATGCTTAACTGTTTATTTCTCGTTGTATTATTTTTCTCTGTATACTATTAAACCGCACAGGTTGACTTTGGTTGTCGTGTCCTAGCCTTGTCATTACTTTGCCGAGGTTAGGCTCGGCACTTACTCAGTACATGGGGTCAGTTGTACTGATGCTACACTCTACACTTTTGTGCAGATCCCGGTGTAGGACCCTAGGGATCGTAGATTGAGGTTGCTGCCTCTAGTCCAGTGGAAACCTCGAGGTAGTCTTGCAGACGTCCGTAGGCCTTGGCGTCCCTTTCTACTTATTTTGTATTCTATTCTAGTTCTTTCAGAAACAGATGTACTTATTTCATTCAGACCGTTATATGTATTATTCGTAGATAGTCCGTGAGCTTGTGACTCCAAAATTCTGGGATTGGTTTTTATGAAATTTCATAAAGGCATACATTGAGTTTATATACCTTGCTCCATTTTGTACTTCTATCTATCTTAGTGTTGTCTTTATGCATTCTATATGGCAATAATAAAGGAATAAGATAAATCAAATATTTATGTTGGCTTGCCTAGCGGGTTCAACATTAGGTGTCATCACGGTCCCGACGGTGGGAAATTCGGGTCGTGATAAGTTGGTATCAGAGCACTAGGTTGCCTAGGACTCACAAATTCACGGACAAGCTTAGTAGAGTCTGAGGGATCGGTATGGAGACGTTTGTGCTTATCCCCTAGAGGCTGCAGAGTTTAGGAATGACTTCACATCTGTTCTTATCTGTCGTGCGATTTGAATTCTAAATGCTAACTGAATTTCTATGCTATTCTCTCGCAGATGGAGAGTCCACGTGCTTTTTCATCCACTGATCAGTAGCCCGAGCCTCCAGTTGCATCTCCTACGAGAGGTCGAGGACGAGGTCGAGGCTATGCTAGAGGCCGAGTCAGGGGCAAAGCTCAGCCCAGACCAGCAGCCCCATTAGCGGAGCCTCAGGTAGAGTTTGCTGATGAGGTTCCTGCCCAGACAGTCCCGATTGGGCCAAATCAGGTCCCTGAGGGGTTCATTTCCACCCCAGTACTTCAGGATGCTCTGGTCCATCTAGTGGGACTCATTGAGAGTGTCGCTCAGGCAGTTTGCTTCCTACAGCACCATCCGTCTCTCAGGTTGGGGGAGGATCCCAGACTCCCGCTGCTCGCACTCCGGAGCAGTTGGCTCCTCAGTTTCAGACTCTAGTAGCTCAGCCAGCTGAGGTAGTTCAGCGGTGTATTATGGATCAGAACGGTGATGGAGCAGCTATGCCTGCTGATGCTTTGTGGAGGTTGGACAGGTTCACCAAGCTTTTCACTACTACTTATAGCGGTGCATCTTCAGAGGATCCCCAGGACTATTTGGATAGCTACCATGAGGTTCTACGGAATATGGGGATAATGGAGACCAATGGGGTCGACTTTTCTACCTTTCATCTGTCAGGTCCCGCCAAAACTTGGTGGAGAGATTATTATTTGGCCAGACCAGTTGGATCACCGGCCTTGACTTGGGCCCAGTTCACTCAGCTATTTCTGGAGAAGTTCTTCCTATCACTCAGAGGGAGGATCTACGGAGGCAGTTTGAGCGCCCCCAGTAGGGCTCTATGACCGTCACTCAGTACGAGACCAGATTTGTTACCTTGGTCTGACATGCTATTATGATACATCCCACCGAGTGAGAGAGGGTGAGAAGATTTATTGAGGGGCTAGCTCAGCCGATCAGATTGCATATGGCCAAGGAGATAGAGAGTGATATTTCCTTCCAGGACGCAGCCAATGTGGCCAGACGAGTTGAGATGGTTCTGTTGTAGGGGGTGGTCAGAGGTCTGACAAGAGACCCCGTCATTTTGGCAGGTTCAGTGGCGCCTCATCTGGAGGCAGGGATTTTTTTGGTAGGGGCCATCCTCCTAGGCCATTTCATTCGGCACTTCAGGTTTCTCGCAGTGCTCCAGGTGGCTGTGGTTCTCATATGCAGTATTTTGATCAGTTGCCCTACAATGCACCATCAGCTCCTACCAGTGCACCGCCGATTCAGTGTTTTCAGGGTGGTTACTCAGGTTGTCAGGGTCAATTTCAGGTTCAGCAGCCTCAGCAGCCGAGGGCTTGTTATACTTGTGGTGATCAGAGGCACATTGCTAGATTTTCCCCTCGAGCCTCAAGCAGTTCTCAGCACCAGGGTTCTCGTGCCATGGTTCCAATACCATGTGTTCCACCGCCCGCTCAGCCCGCTAGAGGTGGGGGTCGAGGTGTTAGAGGTGGAGGTCAGGCCGTTAGAGGTGGAGGCCAGGCCGCTAGAGGTAGAGGTTAGCCATTAGGAGGCCGTCCCAGGGATGTAGTTCAAATTGGTGGGGCCCAGCCTTGATGTTATGCTATTCCAGCCAGACCAGAGGCTGAGGCCTCTGATGCAGTTATCACAGGTATGGCTTCAATTTGCAGTAGGGATGCTTCAGTATTATTTGATCCAGGGTCCACATATTCCTATGTGTCATCTTATTTTGCTCCTTATTTGGTTATGCCTCGTGATTCTCTGAGTACTCTTGTATATGTTTCTACATCGGTTGGTGATTCTATTGTAGTAGATCGTGTCTATCGTTCGTGTGTAGTGGTTATTGGTGGTCTTGAGACCAGTGTAGATCTTCTGCTCCTGGATATGGTAGATTTTGATGGTATTTTATGGATGGATTGGTTGTCGTCGTATCATGACATACTGTACTGTCATGCAAAAACTGTGACATTAGCATTACCGGGGTTGCCTCGGCTGGAGTGGAGGGGGACTCCTGGTCATTCCTACAGCAGGGTTATCTCATATATGAAGGCTCGGCGCATGGTTGAGAAGGGGTGTTTGGCCTATTTGGCTTATGTTCATGATTCTAGTGCAGAGGTTCCTTCTATGGAGTCTGTGCCCGTAGTTCGTGAGTTTCCAGAGGTGTTCCCAGCAGACCTGCCGGGTATGCTACCCGACAGGGATATTGACTTTTGCATTGATTTGGCTCCGGGCACTCATCTCATTTCTATTCTGCCATATCGTATGTCCCCGCCAGAGTTGAAAGAACAATTGAAGTATTTGCTTGATAAAGGCTTCATTAAGACTAGTGTCTCGCCTTGGGGTGCACCGGTATTGTTTGTTAAGAAGAAGGATGGGTCGATGAGGATGTGTATAGATTATCGGCAATTGAACAAGGTTACCATCAAGAACAAGTATCCATTGCCGCGAATTGATGATTTATTCGATCAGCTTCAGGGTGCCAAGGTATTTTCGATTGATTTGAGATCTAGCTACCATCAGTTGATGATTAGGGCATCCGATGACCCTAAGACAACTTTTCACACTCGGTACGGGCATTATGAGTTCTTGGTGATGTCATTCGGGTTGACAAATTCCCCAACATCTTTTATGGATTTGATGAACCGAGTGTTCAAGCCTTATTTGGATTCCTTCGTGATTGTCTTCATTGATGATATTCTGATTTATTCCCGCAGTCGGGAGGAGCATGAGCAACACCTTCGAGTCGTTCTTCAAACTTTGAAGGACATTCAGTTGTATGCTAAGTTCTCTAAGTGTGAGTTCTGGTTGAGCTCAGTTGCATTCCTGGGTCATGTTGTATCAGTATAGGGTATCTAGGTGGATCCCAAGAAGATTTCAGCAGTCAAGGATTGGTCTAGACCCACGTCAGCTACAGAGATTTGGAGTTTCTTCGGCTTAACAGGTTACTATCATCGGTTTGTGGAAGGCTTTTCATCTATTGCAGCCCCGATGACCAGGTTGACTTAGAAGGGTGCCTAGTTTAGGTGGTCAAATAAGTGTGAGGCGAGCTTTCAGAAGCTCAAGGCATCCTTGACCACAGCATCGGTGTTGGTTTTGCCCACAGGTTCAGGGACATATACTGTGTATTGTGATGCATCTCGGGTTGGACTTGGTGCAATGTTGATGCAAGAAGGCAAGGTTATTGCATATGCTTCGCATTAGTTGAAGATCCACGAGAAGAATTATCCAGATCATGATTTGGAGTTAGCAGCCATTGTTCACGCGCTGAAGATTTGGAGGCATTATTTATATGGCGTGTCTTGTGAGGTGTTCCCGGATCACAAGAGTTTACAATATTTGTTCAAACAAAAGGAGTTGAATTTGAGGAAGAGGAGGTAATGGAGTTGTTGAAAGACTATGATATCAACATCTTATATCATCCGGGGATGGCCAATGTGGTGGCCGATGCTTTGAGTAGGAAGTCAGCCAACATGGGTAGTCTTGTTTATATTCCGGTTGGAGAGAGACCGCTTGCTTTGGATGTTCTGGCTTTAGCCAATCGGTTCATGAGATTGGATGTTCTGAGCCCGGTCGTGTTCTAGCTTATACAGTTGTGTGTTCTTCATTATTTGATCGTATTCGAGATCGATAGTAAGATGATCCTCATTTGTGTGTCCTTAGGGATACGGTCTGACACAGGGATGCCAAGCAGGTTACAGTTGGTGAAGATGAAGTTTTACGGATGCAGGGTCGTATTTGTGTACCCAATGTGGATGGACTTCGTGAGTTGATATTAGAGGAGGCCCATAGTTCCCGGTATTCTATCCATCCGGGAGCCGCAAAGATGTACCAGGATTTCCGGCAGCATTATTGGTGGAGGAGGATGAAGAAGGATATTGTGGCATATGTAGCTCAGTGCTTGAATTGTCAGCATGTAAAATACGACATCAGAGATCTGGCGGATTGATGCAGCAGATTGTGATTCCTGAGTGAAAGTGGGAGTGTATCACCATGGATTTCGTTGTTGGACTCCCACAAACTTAGAGGAAGTTCGATGCAGTATGGGTCATTGTGGATAGGCTGACCAAGTCAGCGCATTTCATTCATGTGGCAGTTTCCTATTCTTCGGAGAGATTGGCGGAGATCTATATTAGGGAGATTGTTCGCCTTCATGGTGTGCCCGTGTCTATTATTTCTGACCGAGGTACGCAATTTACCTCGCATTTTTGGAGGGCAGTTCAGCATGAGTTGGGCACGAGGGTTGAGTTGAGCATAGCATTTCATCCTCAGACGGACGGCCAGTTCGAGCGTACTATTCAAAATTTGGAGGATATGCTACGAGCCTGTGTCATTGACTTTGGAGGTTCTTGGGACCAGTTCTTGCCATTAGTTGAGTTTGCCTACAACAACAGATATCAGTCGAGCATTTAGATGGCTCCTTATGAGGCATTATATGGTAGGCGGTGTCGGTCGTCGGTTGGGTGGTTTGAGCCGAAAGAGGCTCGGTTGCTGGGTACGGAGTTAGTGCAGGATGCCTTGGATAAGGTTAATATCATTCAGGATAGACTTCGTACAGCTCAGTCCAGGCAGAAGAGTTATGCCGACCGCAGAGTTCGTGATTTGGCATTCATGGTTGGGGAGCGGGTATTGCTTCGGGTATCGCCCATGCAGGGCGTGATGAGATTTAGGAAGAAGGGAAAGCGAAGCCCTAGATTTATTGGCCACCGAATTTATCAGTTGTGCATCCGGTGTTTCATGTGTCTATGCTTCGAAAGTACCACGGAGATCCAGCCCATGTGTTAGATTTCAGCAGTGTCCAGTTGGACAAGGATTTGACCTGTGAGGAGGAGCCGGTAGCCATATTAGACCGGCAGGTTCCTCAGTTGAGATCGAAGATTTATCCTTCAGTTCGTGTCCAGTGGAGAGGTCAGCCTGTCGAGGCAGCTACCTGGGAGTCCGATCCGATATGCGGAGTTGTTACCCCATCTTTTTCCTGATTCAAGTACTTTTCTATGTCCGTTCGAGGATGAACGGTTGTTTTAGAGGTGGAGAATGTGATGAACCAAAAGGTCATCCCTTGTTTTATAAGTCAAAACTGTGTTCAGAGGCCTTTAAAAACCTCATTTTATCTTACCTCATTTTGCATGCGCAGCCCGGGCATATATCTGTGAAGCTTCTTTGTGAAAAGCTGAGGAAAATGCTAAATTGGCCTTAACATAGAATTTAAGTTGACTTCGGTCAATATTTTGGGTAAACGGACCCGTACTCGTGATTCAATGGTCTTAGAGGGTCTGTAGGAAAATATGGGACTTGGGCGTATGCCCGGAATCGAATTACGAGGTCCCAAGCCCGAGAAATGAATTATTGAAAGAAATTAATTTACTGAAAATATAAGAGTTCTTGGAAATTTGGTTATATTTGAAATTTATGGTATCGGGCTCTTATTTTAGTTCCGGAGCCCTGTACAAGTTCAATATGATATATGAGTTGTGTCTGTAAAATTTGGTATAAAACGGAGGTCGTTTGACGTGATTCGGACCCGTATTTGTAAAATTTGAAACTTTGAAATTTTTGAGATTTTTCTTTGATTTCTATGCTAAATTCGTTGTTTAAGATGTTAATTTGGCGATTTGATCGCACGAGTAAGTTCGTAGGATGTTTTTGGGGTAGTGTGCATGTTTGGTTGGGAGCCCCGAGGGCTCGGGTGAGTTTCGGATAGGCATCGGGGTGTTTCGGACTTAGAAAAATCTTGTGTGAGTTGTTGTTTCTGGTGTCCTAGGGTTTTCTCTTCGCGATCGCGGTGCACAAGCTGGGCTGGGAGGGGTAGTGTACTGGAGTGGGGCTGGGGGAGTCCTTATTTTGTTCTTCGCGAATGCAGTCCCAGGCACGCGAACGCGGTGGTCAGGGGGGATAGACCATCGCGAACGCAATCAGCTTATCGCGATCGCATAGGTCTTTTGGCCACAATGCTCTGCAAACACGGCAGACTTCTCGCGATCGCGTAGAGTGTCTGTCCAGGGGTTTAAAACAGTGTCAAAAATGGGAAATAGCCATAATTTCATATCTCCTTCCATAGAATCCGACCTTGGGCGATTTTTGAAGAGCGATTTCATCACCAAATCATAGGTTCATGTTCTTAATCTCATTTTCTTCATTTTTCATTAATACCCATTAGATTTCTAGGCCTAAATCATTTTCTTAAGGGTAGAAAATTGGGTATTTGGGTAGAGTTAGGGCTTTTTGAATAATTGGAATTTAGACCTCGTTTTGAGGTCGGATTTTGAAACAAAATACATATTCGGGCTCGTGGGTGAATGCGTGATCGTGTTTTGGTCCGAACCTCGTGTTTTGACCAAGCGGGCTCGGAGTCGATTTTTTACTTTTTTGGAAGAATGATGTAAAACCTATAATTAAGCGTTGGGATGGAATTGTTTGGCATTTATTGATGTTATTGAGTTGAATATGTCTAGATACAAGTGAATTGGATTCAAATTCAAAAGGGAAAGCGGTAATCGAGGCTTGAGTTTGGTCGTGGAATCCGAGGTAAGTGTTTGGCATAACCTTAGCTTGAGAGGATAGGTGTTGTGACCTAATTGTTATGTGTAAGTATCATGTTCAACGTATATGTGAGGTGATGAGTACCTATACATTGGTGTCAAGCATGCCCATGAATCGGATATTGTGATTTATGTGGTTTTTCGTAAGTAATATTTGAGTTTCACATTATAGTTATCCTTGTCGGTGGAAATTCCTTGATATTGAATAGTGTTGAGTGTTAGTTCTCAGTTGAAGATTTTTATGTAAAGTTATGTACTAAGTGAGATTGGATATAGTTGTTTACCCTTGCCGGGATTGTATTAATTCCACTGTTGACTCCCTTTTCGGGATGTTATGGTTTATTTTTGTTTACTTCGTTATTTGTTCCTTGTTGGATTGCTATCAATTGATGTGTTTGGGTGAGGAAGAGTGTAAAAACACGAAGGGTGATGTCGTGCGTGAGATTTTGAGTGAATGTTAATGCATGAAGGGTGATGTCGTGCCGATATTGTGATTGTAAAAGCACGAAGGGTGATGTCGTGCCATGATTTGAGATATAATGCACGAAGGATAATGACGTGCCATGATATGGTGAGGTAAAAGCACAAAGGGTGATTCCGTGCCGAATATATTGATTCTGATGGTGAGGACGAGAGTAAAAGCACGAAGGGTGATGCCGTGCACTTGTTTTCGTATTACTATTCCGTTGCTTAAATTGATATCTAAATTGTGTCTTACCTCGTTACTTCCTTTATTTGATATTTTCTCCCCTCAACATGTTCTCCTTTTTCCCTTATGCTTAACTGTTTATTTCACGTTGTATTATTTTTCTCCGTATACTGTGAGCATGTGATTTTTACTCGCCGTAGCATCCTATAAAAATCTCAATAAATCAATTGA
>ML358304.1:0-34933 GCA_005239505.1 Nicotiana paniculata | reverse complement strand
CTCTCTTACTGGAATTAGGGCTCATCTTCGAAAGTGTTTTTTTTTTCACTGAAAGATAAGCAAGCAACATGCATTAATGGAAGTGTTTGGTACAGTATTTAGAGCTTGAATCTATAAAAATGGAGAGGGATATTTAAAGAAGAGTGAAAACATGTAGATTGATTTTTTAAGAAGAGTGGAAAAAGGCATTAATGGAGGGATATTGAAGTTTGTGGAAAAAAAAACGTGGGTGAGTGCAAGATACGTGGGGGAGGGGGGAGGGGGGTGAGGTTGTGGAGAGAGAAACACGAGGGAATAGAAGATTTGTTAGAGTGATTTTAGAACACTAATTATTATCATTAAATGCGTAAAAACATACATAATTGATAATTGGGTATATAATATGTAATTATATTAAAACTTGAATATGGGAGAGAATAAAGATTGAAATAGTGTATAGGAATATAAAAATTCCATAAAATGAATAATTGCTTTCGAGTGTTAGTAAGTGTATTATATGTATTTTTATTAATTCATGCGGTTACTCAAATAAAATACAAAGTTATTTAACAAGATCATTAATAGGATGATGACCTCAATCAAAAGTTTCCAGCTGTATGAATCAAACACAACATAATAGCAAAAATTTGACCTCTCCTATGTCTTATTATTCGATGGATTTTTTATCAGAAGATTATTATTATTTTTCTTTTTTTTGGAAATTTCTCATTTGTCTTTATCGTATTCGAATTGCTTTGCCACTTGCTGGCATGTTCGTCCATAAACGTCCATGCAAAATAGCTAACACAAAAAAAGAAAATCTCTCTTTTGGTATTTGATTATTTTCCAATGTACGTATAATTGACATAGAATAATGCCGTATTATAAATGAGTACTGACACTATATGATGGAATTGAACTAATTATAAAACTTTGAGCGTTTAACCTGTGGCACAAAAGTGTTGGTAATTAATTAAGAAACTATATTGAGAAAGAGGAGTAATTGGAGCTCTCAGCAAAAATGCCTATTCTAGGAAATATGTGATGATGTGACCTAAACAAGTTTATAATACGTAAGGTTAGGTTGTAAAGAATGAGTAACTAGATATTATTCTCAACAGAATTTAAGTTACTGAGAGTGTAAAATTTACACAATCAAATAACTTATAAAGTTTACAAATAAATCTCTATAAAATCATTATTTATGACTAGTCATACTATCACAAATTAAACTACGTACACTGATAACATAAAAAGAAATCATTAATTTCTTTCAATCTTAAGCTGCAGAATAATGTTCTCTAATTCCTCTGGTGGACAAGGGACTTCAATTACACCCTTCTGTCTGAATCCATATTCTTCTTCAGCCAGCTTAAATAATCTCAAAAATGCTGGATTTGTTAGCCAATTCAACTCTAAAATAAACCTTTTTCTTGGCTCCTCACAACATGTGTTGACTGCAAAAACAGCAAAGTGTCCTTCCTTTACATCATCCGGTACTACTTCATCATTATTTACTTTCGGAATTTTTACAAATTCAACTCCATTTTCGTCGTTACGAGACGAAAATTGAAGATGACTCTTGATGATATTCTTGATGAGCTTCTTGATTAAAAGCTTAAGTGTTATCAAGCCTTTGCTTCTAATTTCTTCTCCAATTTTTTTGAACATTTTTCTAAATGAACTCAAGAAATTCTTTTGAGTGAGAGAAGGTTTTGAGATAGGATTATTTTTTTTGCCTTTGGTAGAATTAAGTTGGAGGAAGATGGGATTTTATAGTCAGTCAATGTAGGAGAAGAAAGGAGCAAATGAAGTTTCTAAGACGGCTTAGATATGGGTCCATTTACATATAGTTGCCATATGCTTATGTATTTTGAAACATTTTGATGGGTCTTTTTCTTGCTTTGCCAATTATTAATATATGTTATGGCAATGTCTATACTAGTGGGAGAAAAGGTGCATGTACTTAATTTGATGAATATCTTCTGGTTACGTAGTGTCAACATCAAGATTGATGCAATTTAAGTACAATGTTTGAACATGTTTTAACGATAATAACAACATATACCCGGTGTGATCCCACAATGAGGTTTGAGAAGGGCGAGAAGAACACCAGACTTTACCTTGACTTGTGTAAGACAAACAAGCTGCTTCCGATAGAATCTCGGTTCAAGAAAAATACTTTCAAAATAGGTTTGATTGTTTGAACATGTTTTAAGAACAATTTTAATTGAAATTCGGACATTACAGGTTTGATTACCTCTGAAATGAGGTGATTAGTGATATCACTAACTAAGCCTGTTATGTTTTATGACTAAGAAATTTGTGCATACACAAGGTTTTTAATGAAGATAAATAAAGTCCTCTGCGTTTCGCAGATAGGTCTTATTTTAGGGTCTACGACTGATGTTTCCTACTTTGAATTTGATCTTTTCTTTCGGTAAACAACGACAACTAAGGGTGTGTTTGGTATATCGGAAAATGTTTTCCAAGAAAATATTTTCTTGGAAA
Organism: Nicotiana paniculata; assembly: GCA_005239505.1. Lineage (NCBI taxonomy): Eukaryota > Viridiplantae > Streptophyta > Magnoliopsida > Solanales > Solanaceae > Nicotiana > Nicotiana paniculata. The sequence goes on along the minus strand of ML358304.1, from coordinate 32,443 downwards.
ATAAATAGTAATTTTATTCATTTTTTGGTATTTAGTATGCAAATTAAGGAAAATAACTTCTCAAAAATATTTATAAATAATTTAAATATAATAAACATGACGTCATAAACTTTCGAACCAACAACCTTCCGAACCCCAACTTTTATAAACTTCTTACCCGCTAAACTTTCGAAACCGCGAAATTTCAAACTCGTAAACTTTATAAATTCTAGACCCGTAAACTTCCAAACACAAAAACCTCCGAACTCATAACTTTGGAACTTGTAAACCGAAAGATGAAAAAACTAAAACTAAAAATATAAAATAAAAAAAAAAATTCCGCGCTGGAACGGGTTGCGGGGGTGCAGAAAAATGAAAAAAAAAAATTGAATTTACAAAAAAAAAAAAAGTTAAAAAAAACCTTTTTTTTTATGGAGGGGTGGGGGAGGGGGAATGGGTGTTGCAGAAATATTTTTTTGAAAATTACAAAAAAATTGTAAAAAAAAAAATTTATTTTACACGGAGGTTGGGGGGAGGGGAAGTTGGGTGATGGGATATGGTGGTGTGGGGGTAGTAGGGTGGGTGGTGACGGAAAAAAAAATTAAATTTGAAGAAACAAAAAGCCTTTGGAGAGAGGGGTGGGGTGGGTAGGCATGGGTGGGGTTAGGTGGGTGGGTGTTGGTTGTTGGTGAGGGGTGGGGAAGATTGAGAAGGAGTTTTGGAAAATGTTTTCCATTGGAAAATATTTTCCTTCAATTGGAGAAAAATGAGTTGATAAGGAAAATATTTTTCAAAACATTTAAACCAACAATACATGGGAAAATGTGATGACCCGATAGGTCATCTTATGTTTTAAAACCTAATATTGTGATCCAAAGCCTTAAATATCTTGTTTTAGCCTTCCTCGAATTGTGTGCGCAGTCCGAGCGTCTTTCCGGAAAGTTTTTATGTGAAAAACTAAGAAAATATAAAATTTACCTTAAAATTCACTTAGTTGATTTCAGTCAACAATTTGAGCAAACGGACCCGCATTTGCGAACCCCAGGTCGCAAATACGATATCTACAACTGATCAAATATGACTTAGACGGGATTTTTGGTTCATTCTTCAAACTTTCAAAACCTAAAATCTTAGAGACGATTTTTCCAAGACTCTTTCTTCCCCAAATCATTGGTAAGTGATTCTAATCTAGTTCCTTTCAATCTTTCGTTACATTTCACAAGTTTTCAACCTAAAATCTAGTGTTTTCATGGTGGAATTGGGGTTTTTGGGTAGAAATTAGGGATTTGATAAATTGGGGATTTAGACCTCAAATTGATGTCGGATTCCAAAACAAATTACGTAACCGGCTCGGTGGTGAATGAGTAATCGGGTTTTGGTCCGAACTTCGGGATTAGACCAAGCATGCCGGGAGTTGACTTTTTTAAAAATGGCCTAAATTGAATTGTTTATAATCGTGGGTAGTTCCAAAGGCTTAACTTGAATAGTTTGGTTGGTAATTGCTAGATTCTATTGGTCCGGAGGCTTGTTTGAGAGGCAAAGCTATGATTGAGTCGTAAGTGGTCTTTGGAGCGAGATAAGTGTTGTGTCCAACCTTGACTTGAGGGAATTAGGCACCCTCGGACTATTTTTTATGTGAATTTCCTGTGAGCGGCGTATATGTGAGGTAACGAGTGCTTATGCGCCCCGAATTGTCTGTTTTCCCTGTTTCCCCGTTCTTCTTATATTATCTTTTTCCCTGTCTTAGTTGTTATATACTCTAAATGTGTTCCCATGCCTAATTGCTACGTGTTAGTCATTGTTTCCTCTTGTTAATGATATTAATTTCTTTCATAGTTTCATGATCTCCTACTATTTGCTCAAGTTGGGTTATTTGTACCTTCTAACTGTAAATTCTGGATTAGTCTTGATGTGTAGTATTTTTTATTCGGATTATCATGTTGTACAAGCTTTTCTATTTGTTTCAGTTTGGTGTTTAGGAATTGTAAAGGATTTTCAGTGATTTGAATTGTGAGTTTTATTATGCATACTGAGTACTTGATATTGATATGGTGGGATCGGATTTCACGCTGCAATTATATATATATATATATATATATATATATATATATATATATATATATATATATATATATATATATATATATATATATATATATATATATATATATATATTCATCGTTGTTTACGTTGTTATGAGGAAATAAGGGAGGATTATGTGACGTACGATGTATTTCCTTTTCTGTCTTTATTAAATATACTACGTACAGGTTGTAGTGTGAGTGAGTCACCTTATCCTCGTCACTACTTTGTCGAGGTTAGGCTCGGCACTTATAAAGTACATGGGTTCGGTTGTACTCATACTACACTTTTCACTTCTTGTGCAGATTTTGGCATTGGTCCCAGCTGATCGAGAGACATAGCAGCTCAGACTGGTTCTTTGGAGACTCAAAGTAGATCTGTTGGCATTCGCAGACCTTGAAATCCCCATATATCTTTTCCCTGTTTTACTGTTTTTTCGTTCAAACAGTTGTATTTCTTTCACATTTTACTTGTAGTAAATCCTAGAAGTTTGTGAATTGTGACTCCAAATCCGGGTTGTAGTAAATATTAAATCATTTATGTTATTCTGCACCCGCTTTATTTCACTTTTAGCTTATTTGATGTTATTTACTAAATTAAATAAGGATTGGCTTAATAATTCTCTAGCGTTGGCTTTCCTAGCAAGTGAAATATTAGGCGCTATCATGGTCCTGAAGATGGGAATACGGGTCGTGACAAGTTGGTATCAGAGCACTAGGTTGCCTAGATCTCACAATTCACGAGCAGACTTAGTAGAGTCTGGAGGACCGGTACAGAGACGTTTGTACTTATCTTCCAGAAGCTATGAAGTTTTGGAACAAATTTCACTTCTATTCTCCTCTGTCGTGTGATTTTGTTCTCTCAATGCTAATTGAACTATTCTACTCTTATTCTCTCGGAAATGGCGAGAACACGTACCACATCTTCATCTGAGAAGCAGCCAGAGCCTCCAGTGGCAGCTCCTACGAGGGGCAGAGATTGAGGCCGTGCTAGAGGCCCAGGCCGGGGCAGGGCTAAGCCTAGGGCCTGAGCAGCAAACCCAGCAGTGGATCCTCGGGTAGAGTTTGACGAGGAGGTTCCAGCCCAGACTATTCCAGTCGGGCCAGCTCACGTTCCAGAGGGGTTCATTGTCACCCCAGTACTTCAGGATACCTTGGACCGTTTGGTGAAACTTTTGGAGAGTGTGGCCCATACTGGAACATTCCCCATGGCACCAGCCGTCTCTCAAGCTGGAGGAGGAGCACAAACTCCTTCTACTCACACTCCGGAGAAGATGGCCCCTAGTATCGGACTCCAGCAGCTCATCCAGTTAGAGCAGTTCAGCCGGTTGTTGCGGCATAGGCCGGTGATGGGTCACCTATGTCTTCTGAGGCTTTATGGAGATTGGACAGGTTTACCAAGCTCTTTCTAGTTCACTTCAGTGGTTCTTCTTCATAAAATCCCCAGGAGTATCTGGACAACTGTGATGAGGTGATACGGAACATGGGTATAATGGAGACCAATGTGGTCGATTTTGCTGCATTCCGGATGTCAGGTTCTGCCAAGAAATGGTAGAGAGATTATTTGTTGACCAGACCAGTTGGGTCGCCTGCTCTTCCTTGGGATCGGCTCTCATAGCTCTTCCTAGAGAAGTTTATCCCTATCACATTGAGAGAGGAGCATACCCGTCAGTTCGAGCGTCTCTAGCAGGGCAGTATGACTGTTACTCAGTATGAGACACGTTTTGTAGATTTGGGACTTGCTCAGCCTATCAATTTGCAGATGACTAAGGAGACTGGGAGTGAGATTTCTTTTAAGGCGGTTGCCAAAGTCGCCAGGCGAGTCAAGATGGTTCTTGCATAGGGAGGTCAAGGGTCTGACAAGAGACCTCATCATTCTGATAGGTTCAACAGTACCTCATCTGGAGGCAGGGGTACCTTTGGTAGAGTCCATCCTCCCAGGCCATTTCATTCAGCGCTTCAGGCATCCCACAGTGCTTCAGGGAGTCGTGGTCCTTATGCGCCTCATTCTGGACAGCCAGCATACAATGCACCACCAGCTCCTATCAGTGCACCTCCTATTCAGATTTCCTACCATGGTCATCTCTCCCGTTCGGGTCAGTCTCAGTTTCCGCAGCCACAGTACCGGGATGGATATTTCGAGTGTGTGGTTATGGGCATATCAGGAGGACCTGTCCGAGATTATTGGGGGTCTCGCCACCACATCAGGGTTCTCGTGTCATGGTGGAGGTCAGTTCGTTAGAGGTGGAGGCCAACCAGCTAGAGGCCATCCCAGGGACGTAGTTCAGGGTTGTGGGCCACATCCCCAATGTTATGCTTTTCCAGTTAGTCCATGCTTCAGTTCTATTTGATCTGGGTTATACTTACTCCTATGTGTCATCCTATTTTTCTTTATATTTGGTTGTGCCCCGTGATTCTTTGAGTGCTCCTATGTATGTATCCGCACCTGTGGGAGATTCTATTGTATAGACCAAGTTTATCGTTCGTGTGTGGTCATTATTGGGAGTCTTGAGACTAGTGTAGATCTTCTACTTCTCGATATGGTCGATTTTGATGTTATCTTGGGTATGGATTGGCTATCACCTTATAACGCTATATTAGTCTTTCACGCCAAGACAGTGACCTTAGCCTTATCGGGGTTTCCTCGATTAGAGTGCAGAGGGAATCCTAGCCATTCTACCAGCAGGGTTATCTCTTATATGAAGGCTCGACGTATGTTCGAGAAAGGGTGTCTAGCTTATATGGCTTATGTTCGCGATTCTAGTACGGAGGTCCCTTCCATGAATTCAGTACCAGTTGTTCGTGAGTTTCCAGAGGTGTTTCTTCCAGACCTGTCGGGGATGCCACCTGATAGGGATATTGATTTCTGTATTGATTTGGCTCTGGGCACTCAGCCTATTTCCATTACGCCATACCGTATGGCCCCGCCAGAGTTGAAAAAATTGAAGGAACAATTGCAAGATTTGCTTGATAAGGCCTTCGTTAGACCTAGTGTCTCACCCTAAGGTGCACATGTGTTGTTCGTGAAGAAGAAGGATGAATCGATGAGGTTGTGCATAGATTATCCGCAGTTTAACAAAGTCACCATCACAAACAAGTATCCATTGTCGAGGATTGATGAATTATTTGATCAGCTTCAGGGTGCCAAGGTGTTTTCTAAGATTGATTTGATATCTCGCTACCATTAGTTCAGGATTAGGGAATCCGATGTCCCTAAGACAGTTTTTCGGACTCGGTACGATCATTATGAGTTTCTAGTGATGTCCTTTGGGTTGACAAACCCCAGCAGCATTTATGGATTTGATGAACCGAGTGTTCAAGCCTTATTTTGAATCCTTTGTGATTGTGTTTATTGACGATATCTTGATCTACTCCTGCAGTCGAAAGGAGCATGAGCAGCATCTTAGGATTTTACTTCAGACTCTGAGATCCAGCCAGTTGTATGCTAAGTTTTCGAAGTGCGAGTTTTGGTTGGATTCAATCGCTTTCTTGGGACACGTTGTATTAGCAGAGGGCATTCAGGTAGATCCTAAGAAAATTGAGGCAGTTCAGAGCTGGCCTAGACCTGCTTCAGCCACGAAGATTAGAAGTTTCTTGGGTTTGGCAGGATATTACCATCGATTTGTGGAGGGGTTTTCATCTATAGAAGCCCCGTTAACCAGGTTGACCCAGAAGGGTGCCCCCTTCAGATGGCCAGACGAGTGTGAGGCGAGCTTTCAGAAGCTCAAGACTGCTTTGACTACAGTGCCGGTGTTGGTGTTTCCCACAGGTTCAGGATCTTATAAGGTATATCATGATGCGTCCCGTGTTGGGCTCAGTGCAGTATTTGTGCAGGAGGGAAGGGTGATTGCATGTGCGTCGTGATATTTGAAGGTTCACGAGAAGAATTACCCTGTCCATGACTTAGATTTGCCAATCATTGTTCATGCATTGAAGATTTGGAGGCACTATTTTTACAGTGGGTTGTGTGAGGTTTTCACGGATCATCGGAGCCTTCAATATCTGTTCAAGCAAAAGGATCTCAATTTGATACAGAGGAGGTAGTTGGAGCTATTGAAAGACTATGATATCACTATTTTGTACCACCCCGGGAAGGCCAATGTGGTGGCCGATGCCTTGAGTAGAAAGGCAGTGACTATGGGCAGCCTTGCCTTCATTCCAGTAGGTGAGAGGCCGCTTGCATCAGATGTTCAGACTTTAGCCAACCAGTTTGTGAGGTAAGATATTTTAGAGCCAACCGTGTTCTAGCTTGTACAGTCTCTCGGTCTTCTCCCACATGCCTTACACTAAAAGTTCACGCGCTTATTTATTCAAAACAAAAAAAGTTTGAATCTGTTGATATACGGTGTAGATCCGGATGATTGATGGAAGAAACAACAATCATATCCCAAACCTTTGTTTGAGCGCATCAGAGATCGGCAGTATGACGACTCTCATTTGTTTATCCTTAGGGACACAATGCGGCACGGTGGTGCCAAGCAGGTGACTATCGGGGATGACAGAGTTTTGAGGATGCACAATCGTGTTTTTGTGCCTAATGTGGATTGACTTCATGAGTTGATTCTTGAGGAGGCCCACAATTCCTAGTATTTCATTCATCCGAGCGCCGCTAAGATGTATCAGGACTTGTGGCAGCATAATTGTGGAGGAGGATGAAGAAAGATATAGTTGCTTATGTAGCTCGGTGTCTAAATTATCAACAAGTAAAGTACGAGCATCAGAGACCTGGTGGTTTGCTTAAGAAGATAGAGATTCCTGAGTGGAAGTGGGAGCGTATCACTATGGATTTCGTTGTTGGACTCCCACAGACTCAGAGGAAGTTAGATGTAGTTTGGGTCATTATGGACAGGCTGACTAAGTCGGCGCATTTCATTCCTATGGTAGTTACCTATTCTTTGGAGCGGTTGGCAAAGATTTATATCTGCGAGATCGTCCGTCTTCACGGTGTGCCCGTGTGTATGATTTCTGATCAAGGTACGCAGTTCACCTCGCACTTCTGGAGGGTAGTATAGCGTGAGTTAGGCACACGGATTGAGTTGAGCATAACGTTTCATCCTCAGATGGACGGGCAGTCCGAGTGCACTATTCAAATATTGGAGGATATGCTCCGCACATGTGTTATAGACTTCGGAGGATCATGGGACCAGTTATTTCCCCTTGTAGAGTTCGCCTACCAACACAGCTATCAGTCGAGCATTCAAATGTCTCCCTATGAGGCATTATATGGTAGGCGATTCCGGTTGCCAGTTGGTTGGTTCGAGCTGAGGGAGCTTCGGTTGTTGGGTACAGACCTAGTACAGGATGCCTTGGATAAGGTCAAGACTATTCAGGATCGACTTCGCACAACTCAGTCCAGGCAGAAGAGTTATGCTGATCGTAAGAGGTGGCTTACAGGCTTGCATTGCCACCAGGGTTATCAGTAGTTCATCCGGTGTTCCATGTATCCATGCTTCGGAAGTATCACGACGATCCATCCCATGTGTTAGATTTAGCTCTGTCCAGTTGGACAAGGATTTGAGTTACGAGGAGAAGCTGGTGGCTATTCTAGCCCGACAGGTTCGTCAGTTGTGGTCGAAGAGTTATCCTTCAGTCCGAGTGTAATGGTGAGGTCATCCCTTCGAGACAGGTACTTGAGAGTCCGAGTCGGACATGCGGAGTAGATATACCCACCTTTTCACCAGTTCAGGTACTTTTCGATGTCCGTTCGAGGATGAACAATTATTTTAGAGGTGGAGAATGTGATGACCCGATAGGTCATCTTATGTTTTAAAATCTAATTCTGTGATTCGAAGCCTTAAATATTTTGTTGTAGCCTTCCTCGAATTGCGTGCATAGTCTGGGAGTCTTTCCAAAAAGCTTTTATGTGAAAAACTTAGAAAATATGAAACTTTGCATTAAAATCCACTTGAGTTGACCTCGGTCAACGTTTTGGGCAAACAGACCTGGATTCATATTTTGACGGTGTCGTTGGGTCTGTATCATGATTTGGGACTTGGGCGTATGCCCGTATCATGGTTTAAGGCTTAATGAATTGAAAATGGTTGACCAATGTTTGACTTTTGGATATTGGGTCCGTATTTTGGTTCTGGAGCCTGGTATAGGTCCAATAATATATTTATGCCTTGTTTTTTCAAATTTGGTAATAAAAGAAGTTGGTTTGACGTGATTCGGACGTCCAGTTGTGAAAATAGAAGTTTCAAAGTTTTCTTGAAAATTTCATTTGATTTGGTGTTCAATTCGTTGTTCTAGGTGTTATTTTGGCTATTTGATCACGCGAGCAAGTTTGTATGATGTTTTTAGACTTGTGTGCATAGTTAGTTTATAGTCCCGAGGGCTCAGGTAAGTTTCGGGTAGGCTACAGAGTGAATTTAGACTTAAACCATTTCTGGTGTGCTTTAGTTTTTGTTGCAGGCCTTAGATATCACAATTGCAAGGTCAATCATCGCATTTGCTACCACCTGCTCGGTTCGCATTTTCTATCTACTCATCGCATTTGCGAAGAGCAGCTGGGGAGGCTAGAGTCGCATTTGCAAACAAAACTTCGCATTTGTGAAGTGGGAGCTGGGTAAGCAGTGATCTCAAATGCGATCAATGGGTCGCATTTGCGGATAGATCAGAGTTCGCATTTGCGAAGAAAGTAGGGGTGTGATGATTTTTGCATTTGCGATGGATTCTTCACATTTGTGAACCTCAGGTCGCAAATGCGACATCTGCAACTGGTCAAATATGACTTAGACGAGATTTTTGGTTCATTCTTAAAATTTTCAAAACCTAAAACCTTAGAGGCAATTTTTCCAAGACTCTTTCTTCCCCAAATCATTGGTAAGTGATTCTAACCTAGATCATTCAATGTTTCATTATATTTCACAAGTTTTCAACATAAAATCTAGTGTTTTCATGGTGGAATCAAAGATTTTGGGTAGAAATTAGGGATTTAGTAAATTGGGGATTTAGACCTCAAATTGAGGTCGGATTCCAAAACAAATTACATAACCGGGCTCGGGGGTGAATGGGCAATCGGGTTTTGGTCCGAATTTTGAAATTTGACAAAGCGGGCCCGGGAGTTGACTTTTGTTTACTTTTTTAAAAAATGGCCTCAATTGAATTCGTTGCAATCGTGGGTAGTTCCTAAGGCTTAATTTGAATCGTTTGGTTGGTAATTTGCTAGACTCTACTGGTCCGAAGCCTTGTTTGAGAGGCAAAGTTGTGATTGAGCAGTGAGTGATCTTTGGAGCGAGGTAAGTGTTGTGTCTAACCTTGACTTGAGAGAATTAGGCACCCTCAGACTATTTGTTATGTGAATTTCATGTAAGCTATGTATATGTGAGGTGACGAGTGCTTATGTGCCACCGAATTTTCTGTTTTCCCTATTTCCCAATTCTTCTTATATTATCTCTTTCCCAGTCTTAGTTGTTATATTCTCTAATTGTGTTCCCATGTCTAATTGCTATTTGTTACCCATTGTTTCCTCTTGTTAATGATATTAGTTTCTTTCATAGTTTCATGACCTCCTACTATTTGCTCAAGTTGGGTTATTTGTACCATCTAGTTGTAAATTCTGAATTGATCTCGCTGTGTAGTATTGCTTATTCGGATTATCATGTTGTACAGGGTTTTCTATTTGTTTCAGTTTGGTGTTTAGGAATTGTAAAGGCTTTTCTGTGATTTGAATTGTGAGTTTTATTGTGCATATTGAGTACTTGATATTGATATGGTGGGATCGGGTTTCACGCTATATATATATATATATTTATCATTTTTACATTGTTATGAGGAAATAAGGGAGGATTATGTGGCGTACGGTGGGTCGGATTGCGCGCCGCAACAAACTATATGTTTATATTTCCCTGAGCTATGTTAGTTTTATGGTATCTTCGTTTGCACTTAAGGATTGGTAAATTTTTAATGTTGCCGGCTTATTTCCCGAAGTTGTAGTTATTACTTGCAATTTACTGCTTTATTTCATTATGTATTTCCTTTTTTGTCTTTATTATATATACTGCATATATGTTGTAGTGTGAGTGACTCGACTTAGCCTCGTCACTACTTCGTCGAGGTTAGGTTCGGCACTTACAAAGTACATGGGGTTGGTTGCACTCATACTACACTCTGCACTTCTTGTGCAGATTTTGGCATTGGTCCCAGCTGATCGAGAGGCATAGCAGCTCGGGCTGATTCTTTGGAGACTCAAGGTAGATATTTTGGCGCTCGCAGACCTTGAAGCCCTTATCTATCTTTTCCCTATTTTTAATGTTTCTTTCGTTCAAACAATTGTATTTCTTTCACACTTAATTGTAGTAAATCCTAGAAGTCTGTGAATTGTAACTCCAGATCCGGGCTATAGTAACTATTAAAGCATATATGTTATTTCACACCCGCTTTATTTCATTTTTAGCTTATTTGATGTTATTTACTGCATTGAATAAGGATTGGCTTAATAATTCTCTAATGCTGGCTTGCCTAGCAAGTGAAATATTAGGCGCAATCACGGTCCCGGAAGTGAAAATTCCGGATCGTGATAGAAAATTTGAAAATATTTTTCGAAAAATATTTTCTTTCATTCCAAACACACCCTAACAGTATAAAGTTTCTGTAATTCATTGTCAGTGTTTTACTAGACTAGACAAAGGACATCAATCAAAGTTGAGACGGTCGATTGGTTATATCATTTTTTGGCTACTCCCTCTGTTTCTGTTGGATTATGGGTCATGGGTCACTCCATGTGGACTGACCTGACCCGGTTAGGAGATATAAGGGAGAGAGGTTAAGGGAAGTTAGGAGAGATAAAGGAGAGAGGTTAAGGGAAGTTACCACTAAACCACAAACACCCACAAAATTGAACGTGCAAAAAAGAGGTGAGTGGTGGGTTATCTTCCTTAACTGCTATTACTCTGCCTTTTATGTGAAGAAAAAATACAGAACTTGGGACGGAAAGTATTTTCTCTTCTCTGACTCTCTTATTCTCCAACGAAAAATACACACAAACAAGGGTATTTAATTGGTGGAAGATTAACTTTGTTCCCTAGTGATTCAAAGTTCGGTTTGGGGCAATTGTTTCGGTGGTGAGTTGAACAATTCTTTCGCTGTATTGACAGGTACACTAATGTTATTCTCGTCCCGCTATTATTATTCTTACATTGTATCAGAGCCATTGTTGTGTTCTTTTGATTAGAACACACATCTTGATCTTGCAAAAAGAGGTTAAAAAGATAAGAAGCAGTAACAACTTTAGGTTTACAATTTCGAACTATCAGAAACTTTTGTTTGAAACAAAAAGAAACTTATTTGACTACGGCTTTCTTTCCTGTTTATTTGAGACCGAAGAATCCCATAATTCTACACTTTCTCATGCCGTAAGTAATAATCTGAAAAAAATGATTTCCGGTTACATACAACTTTTCTTTAGCATTTCAAATCAGTTGCTATCCTTCACTCTGTATACAGCCTTGAAAGTTGTATATTGCACAGTTTTACTTGATTACTTAATTAAGTGGTGCTGTTAATCTGGTTTCAATTTGAATGAAATAAATAGTGCAAAAAGCTTAAATTTTTATTTATTTATTGGTAACATGTTCTTGTAAGTTTGTCTTCACTGTTGTACATTGTTAACAGTGAAACAGTGGCAATTGTTCATTGTATTTAAGAAAAAAAACAATTGCCTTCATAACATTAATTACAGCTCCAATTCCTTTTTTCTTTCGTGAACAATACGTTGCTTCTTAAGTGAAGAAATTATACAAAGTCTACTGAGCTATTAAGGAATTTCTCCGACAGTAAATTGCTTCGTAGTCTGATATATTTTTGTTTTGTTATATCAAAAAATGGATGTGAAGGGAGATTCCCTGAAAATTGGTTAAACAAAGTACAAAGAATGAATGTTTGGTAATCTTAATGCCTATCATTCTATGCCTTCTTAATATATATATATATATATATATATATATATATATATATATATATATATATATATATATATATATATATATATATATATATATATATATATATATATATATATATATATATATAAAAGTTTAGTCATAATCCCTCAATTGACATCCTTCTATAAGTAATTGTGATATATGTTGTCACATTGATGCTATTGACGAAATTGAACTATCTAATTGGGAAGCCTTAGCAATTTTAGTAGATTCACTTGGAGAACCTTTAGGTAGTATTTGAACTGAAGTTTATCACGAGGTTTGTCCAAGTGAACCTTTTTGGGTTTATGTTCTTAAATTTGAAGCCGAGTGGGAGAACCGTCTCTACAACTACTTGTAAATACAACTATTTTCAATTAATGAAACTTTGTTATTTGTTTGCAAGATTACATGTCATTTTATTTGTTTGTTTTTTAATGTGTGGCAATTAAAACAAGTATGACATGATATTGAAAATCTTGACGAGATACACACTATGAGAAATGATTTTATAAGATATTAGTTGAACATTTAGTTGTAGATGATGAATGGAAACATAGTAACATTTCAATTCTATACTAAGTGTAAAATTAATATTTTCTTTAATTGATTTGCCAAAGTGTGTACATCACATGCGAGAATGATGAGTAATAAATACACTTTCATTATTGTTTCATTTAACAGACTATGACATCAAAAACTATCATTGCTGACTTAAACAAGGGTGACAAACTGAACGGTGAAAATTATGATATTTGGAGCCATAAGATGTGGTATGTGCTGGAAGAGCGAGATGGTCTTGAAGCCATTAACCATGTAATGGTTTGCCCATAGGAGGGTAACACTGCCCAACATAGGAGAGATCTTGAGGCTTACAATTCTTGGAAAAATAAAGATGCCACTGCTCGTGGAATCATTGTAAGCTCAGTTGTGGATGATTTCATTCATGAATGTGAACAATTCCCTACAGCTAATGCCATTTGGGTGCATTTGAGAGAAACATATGGGGGTACTACTGTAACCCGCCTTAGACAGCTGACTATCAAATTTGACACTCACAAAAAGCGTCATGACCACAGTGTCAAACAACACCTTAGGGTGATGTCAAACATGATAACTCAACTCAAAGGTGCTGGCCATGTTCTCTCTGACGAGCAGCAGGTTCAGGCAGTTTATTCGGTCTCTTTCCAATAATTGGGAACATCTGAAGGTTAACTTGACCCACAATGATAGCATCAAAACTTTTGTTGATGTTGCCCGTCATGTGGAGCTTGAAGACGAATGGCTTGGTGCTGCTAAAGTTGTACCTAATGCCTTTGTAGTAGAATCAAGTGGTACAAAGAGATCAAGCTTCAAGCGCAAGAGAAACTGGAAAAATGACGGAAAGAGTAAGGAGACCGGAGAAGGATCCTTCAAGAAAGGAAACAAGCCACATTCAAGAAAGGAAAAAGGTTCTATAAGAAGAAAGACAAGAGCAAGATGAAATGCTACAATTGCCAAGTCCCAGGGCATTTTGCTCGTGAGTGCACTGAGCCGAAAAAGGTAGCATTTAAAAATGCATCTCTTAGTGCTATATATGTTTCTAGCACTGTTTTACTAACTGAATCTTATCCTGTGTGGGTTGTAGACTCAGGGGCCACCGACCATGTGAGTCGTGATAGAGAAGAATTCGTAGAGTTTCGTCGAGTTTCACCTGGATCAAAGCATGTATTTGTGGGAAATAATGCAAAGCTTGAAGTCAAAGGGATAGGCACTTGCAGAATAGACATGCGTGGTGGACGATCTTTGATGTTGCATGATGTCCTTTATGTTCCAGAGATTCGACGAAACTTAGTCTCTGCGTCTGTTCTTCTAGATTTAGATTTCATATTGAACTTTAGTCGTAGTGGTCTTAGAATTACTCAAGATAGTGTTTTTTTATGGTTTTGGACATCATTATGATGGTTTTATTGTGTTAGATTGTAATCCTTCTACGTATAAATATTATGTTGACCATTGTTATGGCATGTTATTCTAGTAACAATGATGTTGATGTTATCACATGTCATGCAAGATTAGGTCACATAGGGCAGGATCGAATGAATAGATTGGCTAAGGAAGGACATTTGGGTTCTTTCTCTAAAATTGAAATTCCAACTTGTGAAAATTGTCTTGCTGGAAAGATTACACGTAAACCATTTGGAAAGGCTAAAAGAGCCAATTTTCCATTGCAATTAATTCATTCCGATATCTATGGTCCAATGAATGTGAGGGCTAGGTCTGGTGCTTTATATTTCATTACATTCATTGATGATTTCACGCGTTTTGGTTATGTCTATTTGATTTCTATCTAAAGAACTTGAATGCTTTAAGAAATATTTGAATGAAGTTGAGAATCAATTAGACAAAAGGATTAAGACCCTAAGAACCGATAGAGGGCGTGAATACCTATCAAAAGAATTTGAAGAATTGTGCAATGAAAGGGGAATCACCAGACAGCTAACTATTCCGTACACACCTCAACAAAATGGTGTAGCAGAAAGGAGGAATAGAACACTACTGGACATGATAAGGTCCATGATGTCGCAGGCAAATTTACCTATCTCCTTTTGGGGAGATGCGTTATTGACTGCAACTTAAATTTTGAGCAGAGTGCCTTCTAAATCAGTTTCTTCCACTCCTTATGAGCTATGGAATGGTCATAAACCAAACTTAAAGGATTTACGACCTTGGGATTGTGCTGCATATGTAAAAGATTTTTTTAGCAATTTTGGTAAATTAGGTCAAATGTTTCTTTATAAGATATTCAGAACACTCTAAATGATATGTGTTCATTGGCGAATTAGATGATGGAAGTGTTAGTGATATTGAATCACGAGATGTCACATTTCTGGAAAATGATTTTCCAAAAAAGGGTGACGTAAAGAATAGTGAGCCTCTTTATGAAATGTTGAACTCAGATAGTCAGCAAGTGTCTTCTGACATAGTAGATAATCAAATTTATCAAGATATTATTCTTGATCCGAGTGGGAGTGGGAACTCTCAATCCGAAAATCCTTCTGACGAACCTGAATTTCAACTACGAAAGAGTGCCAGGAAAAATATACCCAAACGTACTTATGAAATTGAGGATTATATTTTCTTGGTATCTCCGACAGAAATGGATGAGCCAAAGTCTGTGACTGAGGCTTTATCAAGCCCTGGAAAAGATGAGTGGATGAAAGCAATGAAAGAAGAATTAGAGTCCATGAAAACCAACAAAGTCTGGGATCTAGTTGACCTTCCGCCTGGGTGTAGATCCATTGGGAACAAATGGGTTCTCAAAGTTAAACACAAAGGGGATGGGTCAATAGAAAGATACAAGGCACGATTGGTGGCAAAAGGCTTTACTCAAGAAGCTGGAATAGATTATGAGGAAACATTTTCACCTGTTGTGAAGTTTACCTCAATTCGCTTACTTTTGGCTATTGTTGCACGTTTGGATTTGGAATTACATCAAATGGACGTGAAGACAGCTTTTCTCAATGGAGAACTGAACGAAGAAATCTACATGGAACAACCTGTAGGCTTCATCGTTAAAGGCCAAGAAAAGAAGGTCTGTAAATTGAAAAGATCTATTTATGGTCTGAAGCAATCTTCAAGGCAATGGTATTTGAGATTTCACAAGGAGGTGATCTCATATGATTTCACCATGATCAATGAAGACCATTGCATTTATGTGAAGAAGTCCAATGGGATGTTTGTAATTCTTTCTCTTTATGTGGACGATATTTTATTGGCCGGAAACAATTTGGAGTATTTGAAAACTGTCAAGTCATGGCTTTCAAAATCTTTTGACATGAAAGATATGGCTCAGACTATATCCTTGGAGTAAAAATCCAAAGAGACCGTTCCAAAAAGTTATTGAGTATATCTCAAAAAACTTATATAAAGAAAATCTTGGAGCATTTTCGCATGAATAGCTGCAAATCCATGGATACTCCTACAACGAGAGGTGAAACTTTAAGCCTTGAAATGTGTCCCAAGACTGAAAATGAAAAGGAAGACATGTCTCGAGTTCCATATTTAAGTGTTATTGGGAGCCTGATGTACGCTATGATGTGTACTCGCCCAAACATTTGTTATGTCGTAGGTCTGGTTAGCAGGTATCAATCCAATCCTGGAAGAGATCATTGGAAAGCTATGAAGAGAATTTTCAGATACCTGAAGGGAACTGCAGATTACTCACTATGTTATAGTGGAAATGATTTATACTTTAGAGAATATACAGATGTTGATTGGGCTGGTGATCGGAATGATAGAAAATCAACATTCGGTTATGCCTTCTTACTTAATGGTGGTTCTATATCATGGAAAAGTAAGAAACAAACCTGCACAACCCTTTCAACAATGGAAGCTGAGTTCGTGGCTTGTGCGTCTGCAATACAAGAAGTTGTCTGGTTGAAGAGATTCTTTGAGCATTTGAATATTACAAAGAACTCTCAGGGTCCCATGATTCTATATTGTGATAGTCAAGCGGCTATTGCATATACAAAAGATCCTAAGTATCACAGCAAGACCAAACACATTGACATCAAGTATAACTTTGTAAGAGACATGGTAGCAAGTGGAGAGATAAATTTACAATATGTTCCTACGTAAAGCATGATAGCTGATCCTTTTACAAAGGCAATATCTAGAGACCTGTTTCAGAAACATGTTATGGCTCTAGGTTTGCGAAGGATATGAACATATTTATGTATTGTAAAATGACTTCAGTATTATAATATGCTCATCAATATTTAACTCCTGAATTTTTCTTATATCTCGTATGCATGTGATGAAAGTTTTGTTGATAAAGTGTGTTGAACAAGTCGCGAGATTGGCTCTCTCACACAAGCAATCGCCTCTTGCGTTAAGAATCATGAAGAGATGAGACCTTATAGAACCTTGGATAATGCGGGGTTATGTTTACTTGTAGAANTGTGTTTCATACCACATGTGCTATCGACCATGGGATAATGGAAGAATGAATCCCTGCTTCTTCATTGTGTGAGATCCTAAAGAAGTTAGAGTAACTTTTATTGAAATACCCTTTGACGTTTTACTGTCTCTTGAAATGCCAACCAGTGTTGCTACTTTAGTATGTCACTAATAGCCATAATTGATTCGACAATGCAGTGCATGTCTAGGAAACCAGTTGATTTGGAATGGAAAGATTCGAGTAGAAAGGGAAGACGACTAAAATTTAGTAATTTAACTTGTATTCATAGGTCGACCATTACACTTACCATGAGGGTATTGGGTGTAATTGTGGATACAATGTTATATGAGAACTCGAGTTTGCCTCTTTCGAGGATGAGGGATCGAATAAGTAGCTACTGCAATAGCGAATGATGTCTGGGGTATTGCGGGTAATAATATCCTCATGCTAGTAGTGAATCCTTTCCATATGTGATTGGATTTCTACGTAGAGCTTTAGTACAACCTTTAATTGGCTTTGGAATTGTTCAGCTCTTTATGCTCGCAGGTCGCACCAACTATTTGCCAGTATAAACTGTGTGTCAAAGAAATCGATCTAGCCCACTATAAGCGAAGTGGGAGATGTTGGATTACGGGTCATGGTTCGCTCCATGTGGGCTGACCCGACCCGGTTAGGAGAGATAAGGGAGAGAGGTTAAGGGAAGTTAGGAGAGATAAGGGAGAGAGGTTAAGAGAAGTTACCGCTAAACCACAAACACCCACAAAATTGAACGTGCAAAAAAGGGGTGAGTGGTAGGTTATCTTCCTTAACCGCTATTACTCTGCTAATTTATGTGAAGAAAAAATACAGAACTTGGGACGGAAAGTATTTTCTCTTCTCTAACTCTTTTCTTCTCCAACGAAAAACACACACAAATAAGGGCATTCAATTGGTGGAAGATAACTTTGTTCCCTAGTGATTCAAAGTTCGGTTTGGGGCAATTGTTTCGGTGGTGAGTTCAACAATTCTTCCGTTGCGTTGACAGGTATGCTAATGTTGTTCTCGCCTCGCTATTATTATTCTTACAGTTTCAATTTAGACGAGGTACTTTTCTTTTTAATCTGTTCTAAAAAAAATGACACATTTCTAAATTTGAAAATAATTCAACTTTAAACTCTTCAGTTTACCCATTTTATTCTTAATGAGAAGTTTTTATAACCACACAAATATCATGACCCCACAAAGCTTTTACCACATAAACTTTTAAGACCACAAGTTTCAAAAGTCTTTTTTTTTTCTTAAATTTCGTGCCAAGTTAAACTACGCCATCTAAATTGAAACAAAAAGAGTATTTTCTTTTAAAATGTTTCCAGCTCTCAAGATTAAATGAACCTAAGTACAAGTGTTTGGAAAGGCGGAAAAAACAGTGGTGGATTTAGAACACAATCTATGAATTCCCGGATGACGGACCTGTAACATTTGCATAAATTCTATATAATAAAGAAAGTCATTAAATATTAATATATTATATTTTATTAAAAATTCAGTTATTAACTTGAATCGCTATAAAAACTTATAAAATCTAAATTCGGAATCTGCTTCAAAATCATGGTTGAAGTGAATATACAAGGTTGAATAGTGATTTTTTAAAATAAGTGAACTTAAACTTTCGTATATGATAAGCAATTCTTATCATCATGAAGTCTTTAAAGCGATAAGTATATACGTTTATGTTTTCCACTTGCTAAGCCGTCGGCCCGATGGAAAAAGAAGTTAAAAAGGATGATTATGGAACTATATAAATGGAAAGATTAATGAATATTAAAGATGATGTCTCGATTTGAAATGGGGCATGCATATATGATATATGTTTTGTATGTTAATCGAAGTTAAGGTTCCTTTCCAAGTTATAAGCACTAACAAGTAATTATAGTCCTAATCATATCGTGAAACTTGTGCAAGACAGTTAAAGTTTACAGTGCTAATCCTGCTTTGATAGAATTACAGTGCAAGTATATTTTAGATCAATAACAAAACTAAAGCTACTTCAGCTCATATAAGTCATCCAGTTGGCTACTTCATCTAAACTTGTTTTTTATATTAGGTTCTATACAAATCAAATATTAAATTATTCTAAGGGAAATTGTTAATTATAAGCGTATATTTTTCTTTTTCTTTTTGGAATACTGGATATTACTATGTTGATGATTTGGTGCTATGGATGTTGGCCTAAGTGAAGGTTAGATTTGAAGATTGACAAAGGAAGCTCAGGCATACCAGGTCCATCCCTTGTGTACATAGACAGAGGCAAATTTGAGCATGTGGGATGAACGTGAAGGAGATAAACTTAACTTGGTATAATTGATATTTCCTGATCGAAAAGGTTGCATAGTTGATAAGGAGAAAGACTCCTTATTCAAAGAGAACATTATCCAAGATAAGGGAGGAGTTAGAAGTTGAGATCAACTAGCACTCTTCCACCAAGGAAGATTAGCATTAGAACTCTAGTTGTTTTCTATTCTACCAACTCTATAAATTGTAGGATGTTCTCACTTTACAGGTATTGCACAAACGTAGAAGTTAAACAGGAATTGAGAGAAAAATAGCAATACATTTTGCAAGCAATTCGTGTGTGCAAACCTGAAGCTACATGAACCAGATAGAAGAACCAGTTCCAAGTGTCTATCTTTTATTATAGTTCAATTGTAGTAGGTGTTTTCATATTGTACCTTTCAGTTTTATCTAGAGACAATTGTAATGGGTACTCAGAGTATTCAAGTTAGAGTTAACTTAAAGTTGTCGCAACAGTTAGAGGTTGTTTGCTACAAGGGATTAGAGTTAGTCCTAGGTTTATAAAAGTGTTTTTGTAAATGCAGTTTTTGGTTCAGTGATCTAGTGGAGAGTTTGGGAAAATCCTACTGGGCAGTAGGTCGTGATTTTTTCACCTTTTGAGCCAGGTGTTTTCCACGTAAAATACTTGTGTTTTTACTTTCCGTATTTATTATATCAGCAATAGTAGGTTAAGGAACAGTTAGAAGAACCAGGTCCTTCCATAATCAGTTTAGGCAAAAAATTGGACACCACACAAATCACCCTCTCCCCTCTTGCTTGGTATTGAAGTTAAAACATCAACTGGTATCAGAGCGGGTTATTGTTGAAGAGGCTAACACCTTAGGAGAAGATCAAGATGAGTGCACCACCTAAAAATTGGGAAGGACAATCCACTGCTAGACCATCACTCTTCAACGGTCAGTATTACTCCTGGTGGAAGAACAGAATGAGAGATCACATCATTGGAGAAGACTATAAGTTATGAGACATTGTCACTGATGGTCCCCTGGCTACTATGAAGAAAAATGTTGAAGGAGTAGATGTGCCAAAAACAAGAGTTGATTGCACTGTTGAGGACTTGAGAAAATGAGAGAAGAATGCCAAGGCCAAGAAATAGCTTGCATGTGGACTTGGCCCAGATGAGTACAACAGAATTCAAAGATGTACCACTCCTAAGGAAATTTGGGACACTTTGCAAGTGGCTCATGAAAGAACACCTCAAGTGAAGAGGTCCAGAGGAACTTTACTATATTTTCAATATGAGAATTTCACTATGAAGGAACGGGAAACCATCCAAGAAATGTATACAAGGTTCACCACACTAACAAATGAACTTAAGTCTCTTGGAAGGATTATTCTTGAAGAAGACAAAGTTGAGAAGATTTTGACAAGGGTTCAACCAGTCTCTTGGGAGAGAAAAATTACTGTCATTCAGGAATCAAAGAACATTTCCACTCTTAGGTTGGGTAAGCTAATTGGAAATCTCACTGCTTATGAACTTAGAAGGCAAACCATGAAGATGGATGTACCTAAGAAGGAAAGGAGTCTGGCACTCAGAATCACTGAAGGTTCTGATCTAGAGGAAGATAAAATGGCATGATCACAAAGGACTTCAAGAAGTACCTAATGAGAAGAAAGGGTTCTTCAAGAAGTGGAAGCTACAGCGAACCATGGGTTCCTGAAAAACATACCAATGAGGGCTGCTACAAGTGTGGGAAGACTGATCACCACATAAAAAACTGTCCTCAATGGGAAACTTAATGGAAGAAGGAAGGAGTTGGCCGAAGAAACAGGAAGAAGGAACGAGTTCAACGCAAGAAGAACAAAGTATGAACAATGGCTATGGTTGCTTATTAAGGAGAAAGCTTAGATGAAGACTCATATGATGAAGATGGAGATGAACAAGCACTTATGGCAATTGGAGAATCCGATGAAGAATCTGAAGTAAGTATAATTAATCTCAAAGACAAGATTAAATTTTTGTCTAAAGAAAGGCTATTTGAGTTACGTCTAGATTTCATTGATGAATCTGAGGATATAAACAATGAAAAGGAACAGTTGTCTAAGGAATGCGTGATTTTAAAAGCAAAGTGTAAGAACCTGGAACTTAGAGTTAGTGAGACTGTAAGTGAAAATACTGCACTAAAGAACCAGGTTCATGCATGTGAATCAAATATTTTAAAACGTAGATCTGAAAACCTAAAACTAAAATTAGGAACAAGTAAGAAGACAGTTGATTGCACACAACTCACTCTAGAAGAAAATATAGGTAAACTGAAATATGATTTGTATAAAAAGGATGAGAAGGTAAGAATTTTGAAGAAGGATCTATGCAAGGTCAAGCATGAACTATAGAAAACCTGTAAATGGAACAGGTCCTCCGATGCTCTTTCATGGCTACAGGAACATCATAGTATCAATAGAAGAGGAGTTGGCTTTGGAAATAAACAACCTAAATGGGATCCTAAAAGCAAGTACTTTACACTTCCGAGAACAAGATTTGTACTCACTTTGGTAAAACATGTCACTATAAAAGTGAATGTAATGCAAAAGAAAAGGCAAGCCAAAAGAATAAAGAATTGTTTCAAGGGAAGATGATGTGTGGCTAGAATTCATGGTTTAACACGTTATATGCCTTGCATTTGATGTAAGTTAATGATAAAAATACACATCGTATGTGCCTAATGGGGTTTATTTTATGTGTAGGTGAATTGGAAATGGAAGCCGAGCTAAATGGATGCATAAACGTCAAAAATACGTTCAAGAGTCGTAAATGAGTGACTCGGGCTATAGCCGGGCGTTTGGGGGTTAAAGCCAGGCCACCCGGGCTATAGTGGGGCGTTAGAGGATTAACTCCTGGGGTCCCTGTCCGGTCAATTCCGAGTTTTGAAGGTTTTAAGTGTTTCCCAATTTAATAGAAGTCTCCTACACGTTTAGGGTTTATCCCAAACATATAAATAGACCCAAGAACACAAATTTGAGGGGAGGATTCCATTATTGGAGAGAAAATATACACAAGATCATTAGGAAGCAAAGGATTATCAGTTTTCTTCATCTTATTCTAGTAGTTTCAATTTATACAACACTTATGCAATGGTTTGATTCTAGCATGAGTGGATAAACACCCATTGCTCTGGGGTTGTGGTTTAGCCATGGATATTGTTATTAAACATTAATTTAACCTTGACTATAGTTCACTCAATATATGTTTGTTTCTTCAATTCTTCGTTTANGTTAATCTATTGAGAATAGGCGAGTAGTGCTTCGGGAGAAGGCTATGAGAGCATTTATCGATTAATTAGCAACCATGAGTGAATTATATGAAAGGGAGAGTTAATTAGAATGCAATACAAGTGGTGAATTTATCACAACCCTGGAATACTTGTCTCTACTGAATACACAACAATATTTTTGTCACTTGATAAATTAGTTAGTTAATAGAATCGTAGTATCAATTAGTTACAATCCTGGATTTTAATTTTGCTTGATTAAATAACAATTAGAGTGATTCATCAAGTAGTTTACGCAAGTCTCTGTGGGTTCGACATTCGATTTAACATTATATTACTTGCTACGACCACGTATACTTGCGTGGGCGTTTAGGACCAACAAATTTTTGGCGCCGTTGCCGGGGACTTGAATATAGACTACTTTCTAGTTACTTGCTTTAATTGTTTATTTCATTAAGTCTAACGCCACATGATTTTTGCTCTAATATCAGGAACTTCGATTGAATGCGTAGGGTCAGAAGCCAGGACAGACTTAACGGCTTTGACCCCGAACCTGAGAAAACATTTCACAGGAGGTTGCGAGAAGCAAGAGATACAAACAATATTCACGACTTCATCCGATTTCTTGTGAACATGGAAGAGGAACAACACATGGCTGGTCAGGAGGTGGCAATGCCCAATATTTCTAATGTTACCTCCAGCATCGTGAAGCCCAGAATCACTGGGCACTTTGAGCTAAAACAGAGCATGATCCAGCTACTTCATGCAAACGGGCAATTTATGGGTCTCCCACACGAGGACCCACAACAACACATTCTGAACTTCTTGGAGATTAGTGATACTTATATCACTAACAGGGTCACGCTAGATTATGTGAGGCTCACGCTTTTCCCATTCTCTCTATTGGGCGAAGCAAAGCGATGGCTGAAGGCAGAACCAGCTAATTCCATTATAACATGGAACGATTTGGCGAGAAAATTTCTGGCAATGTTCTTCCCTTCAGGAAAGACTGCAAAGATCAGGAGTGAGATAGTCTCCTTTAGACAGAAAACGGGTGAATCTTTATATTCAGCATCGGAAAGGTTCAAGGGGCTACTCAGAGACTGCCCCCATCACAATCAAACAAACGAGGTGTTAGTTCACACTTTCATTGAGGGTCTCTATCCACAACCCAAAATTGTGGTAGATGCAGCAGCTGGAGGTTAGGTGTTGGAGAAGAATTATGATGAAATATTTGCATTATTGAATAAATTCTCCAAAAGCAATCCAGACTGGCAAGGAGATATGGGGAGAAATGTGGTTCAAAAGTCACCATGGGTTCTTGAACTAGATGTTGTCTCAGCACTGTCAGCTCAGATATCCACATTGACTAACCAAGTCAATCAGATGAACCTGATCATTAACAAGCAACAATCTCAACCAGTGCAACAGATTCAGGTATTTTGTGAAGTCTTTAGAGAGGGTCACATGAGAAATCTATGCCCAGCAAATCCAGAGTCTGTATATTTTGTGGGTAATGTAAATCAAGGCCAAACAAATCAGTATGGGGACACTTACAATTCCAACTGGAGGAACAACCCAAATTTCCCTTGGGGTGGAAATCAAGGCAATCGTAATCAGTATCAGCCTCAAGCACCTCAAGCTGAACAATCATCTAGCTTTGAGGAAATTATGAAGAGAATGATTAATGACCAACTTGCTTTCAATCAGAAAATAATGGTTGATCACCAGGCCCAAACAGTAACAATGAGAAACTTGGAACGTCAATTGGGGCAACTTGCTAGTTCCCAAAATACCAGACCGGTGGGAGCTCTTCCTAGCGATACTGAGCCCAATCCTAAGGCTCAAGTCAATGCAATTACCTTGAGAAATGGAAGAATATTAGAAGAAACTCCAAAAACAAAGAAGAATACAGCTCATCCTGAAGGAGAATTAGTTCCCAAGCCAGTTGAGGGGAATGAGAAAGATGATAAGGGACCCGAGCCAGTAATTGAAACAAGGCCACCACCTCCCTTTCCACAAAGACTGCAGAAGCAAAAAGATGATTCTAAGTACAAGATATTCCTAGATATGTTGAGCCAAGTGAGTGTGAATTTGCCTTTTGTGGAAATTTTGCAAGAAGTGCCTAAGTATGCGAGGTATCTTAGAGATATTGTGGAAAATAAAGGAAGACATGCAGAGTTTGAAACAGTTGCACTTACTAAAGAGTGCAGTGCCAGAGTTCAGAGTAAACTTCCTCCTAAGTTGAAGGATCCTGAGAGTTTCACAATTACTTTGTCTCTTGAAAAACAAGAAGTTGGTAGAGTCCCGTGTGATTTAGGGGCTAGTATAAATTTGATGCCATCTTCTTTGTTCAAGAAACTCGGATTGGGGGTTCTTAGAACTACCAATATCACTTTACAGTTAGCAGATAGGTCGCTAATTATGCCGGAAGGAATTATTGAGGATGTGCTAGTTCGAGTGGGAAAGTTTATTCTTCCCGCTGATTTTATTGTGCTTGATTACTAGGCAGATGAGGAAGTGCCCATTATTTTAGGGTGACCATTCTTAGCTACTGGTGGATCAATTATTGATGTGAGGGCACTGAAGTTAAAAATGAGAGTTGACGATGAGGAGGTCACTTTTAATGTGTACAAGGCACTTAAACTCCCAAAACATTATGAGGACTTGTGCATGATTACTATGGTCGACGTGAAGGGGATAGAGCAGAGTCCCTATGTGAATGGCAGTGATCCAGAGGAGGTGATGTTGCAAGCTGAGGGTGTAATGATAATTGATAAAAAAGCCAGGATGACAAAGGAGACCCGTTAAGAGAGCGAAAAAAGGCTAGGATTCATGGGAGAAAGAAGAAGAGAAAGCGCCCAACCTGAGCAGAGTAGTAGAGTCGTGCCACGACTATAAATAAGGCGCTTGTTGGGAGGCAACCCAGCCTGTATATCTTTTCATTATTTATATCTTTTTTTTAGTGTCAGTTTTGTGTTGTTTTTATTTTGCAGAGTAGTGGAAGTCTGAGTACCCAAAATTTGAAGCTGAGGGGCATGTTTGAGCTTAAGTGTGGGGTCATCCCAACTATAAAGATTGAGAATCATGCCCGAGCTATGCCCGAGAGGGTCTCAGGGAGTACTTCTCACCTTGTTTTAATGTTTTTCTTTGATAATGCATCGAGGACTATGCATAACATAAGTGTGGGGTGGGGAAACTACTTTCTAAAGTATAATTGTTCTGAAGTATAAAAATTTTGGACTTTTCCCAATGATGGATCTGTTGGACAATTTTCTTGAGGGATAAAGTCCGATTTAAAAATAACACCAAAAAGATTTTATTTTTATTTATTTTAGAATAGGCAGGTAGTATCCCTTGGTTTTATTTGGTGCTGGCATATTAGGTTATGACATACATTCTGCTTTCCCTTGTATTTGGTTTGACATGTGATGCCTGAGAAAAATAAATAGCCTAATTTGTGACGCCTTAGCTCAGTTGTTTGACTTGTATGCTACATAGTATAATATTGCCTAATTCTCTCAATTTTGTGTGCTTGCCTGACTTGAGAGTTGAATAAAACCGTTGTGATTGAGTCATGTGCAATGTGTGAGTGAGGTTTAGTGATTTTTTATGTTGTCTTGTGTAGTCTAGAACTTTCCCCGTGTGTTAATCGAAGTGAAATTTTAGGTTATGCTAGTCTAGGAGATGACGTAGGAATTTTCTTGCTTGATCATGAATGTGTTTATCACATAAGAATTAAAAATTACCATTGCTAGCCCGTTTGAGCCGTTTGACCCTTTCGTTGGTACCCACATTACAAGCCGTACCCCTGTTTTGTTCTTAAATTGAGATTTTTGCACCTTTTCCTCCTAAGACACTTAGTCGCTAAAAGAAGTAAGATGAGATATTGGGGATTAACTTTTGAGTGGAGCCATGTCAGGGCCCGTTGGTGCACAGAAATTGTATTCGAAAGTCACTAGTCATTGAATCTTCATGTATGGATTGTGTGTAGGAAAGAAAGAAAAAATAATAATAGTAAAAGTATGTACAAAAATATACACACCTCCAAGTTTTTATTAATGTGTGCTAGTGAAAATATAGAAGTGCTTAATTGAAAAAGGGCTATGTTGAATATGAATTTGTTGAGAATAATATGTGTTGATTTGTGAAGGGAGTGTATTAAAGTGCTTAGGAGGGTTAGTCACTATTCCTAAATATATCATACTCATCCCTTAGCCTACATTACAACCTTAAAAGTCCTAATTGATCCTAGATTTAGCTAACTTGAATTAGTGGAGATCTACACTACGGGCGAGCTTATGGTACGACCACGAGATGCATATGAATTCTTTCTGAGAGTGAGTGAATTTGTTCAATTGTGTGATGTCCTTAAATTATGTTCAAAAGCATATTTGAATGTGTGGACTATTTATATTCACTCTTTGTTTGTTAGTGAGGGCACATGATCTCATGAATGATTAGGAATGTTGTAAACTTTCTTGTTGGGTAGGTGCGTGAATTAAGAGGGATTAGTGGTTTCAAGTTGACTCTTGAGGTTGGGTGGTTGCAATTAGGTTGTTGGTATGATTGATTACATTGTTATACTTGGGCATGTTTAAAGAAGGGAAAGAATGTGAAATTTTATATGTTCATACTTGATTGCCAGTATCGATCATAGTTAAGGGTAAGGTGTGTGATTGAAAAGTAAAATACTCCTTGATAATTAACTTGGTACGTGTTGAAGGGTAGTAGATTGTCCCATTACTCGAGGACGAGCAAGAGTCTAAGTGTGGGGTGTTGATTTGTAGCTAGAATTCATGGTTTAACACGTTATATGCCTTGTATTTGATGTAAGTTAATGATAAAAATACACGTCGTATGTGCCTAATGGTGTTTCTTTTATGTGTAGGTGAATTGGAAACGTAATCCGAGCTAAATGGATGCATAAACGTCAAAAATACGCTCAAGAGTCGAAAAGGAGTGACCCGGGCTATAGCCGGGCATTTGGGGGTTAAAGTCAGGCCAACCCGGGCTATAGTGGGGCGTTAGAGCCATAAATCCAGGCCTAGCCTAGCTATAGTGGGGCGTTAGATCCATAAAGCCAGACCTAACCTGGCTATAGTGGGGCGTTAGAGGCTTAACGCCCGGGGTCCATGTTCGGTCAATTTGAGTTTTGAAGGTTTTAAGTGTTTCCCGATTTGAATAGAAGTCTCCTAGACGTTTAGGTTTATCCCAAACACATAAATAGACCCAAGAATACAACTTTGAGGGGAGGATGCCATTATTGGAGAGAAAATACACACAAGATCATTAGGAAGCAAAGGATTATCAGTTTTCTTCATCTTATTCTAGTAGTTTCAATTTATGCAACACTTATGCAATTGTTTGATTCTAGCATGAGTGGATAAACACCCATTGTTCTGGGGTTGTGGTTTAGCCATGGATATTGTTATTCGACATTAATTTAACCTTGACTATAGTTCACTCAATATATGTTTGTTTCTTCAATTCTGCGTTTAATTGCTTAATTGTCTGGCCAGCAGTTAGGTTCTATATACTATCTATGTTATGCTTAGGAAAACCGTATATAGATTAGAGAAGAATTGAAGAGAGCACGATCTTAACCCTTCGGGGGAGCAGATTTGTGATTAGGATAGGAATATACCTAGTCACCGTGCTTAATTAAACATCGTAATCTTAGTGCGTTCTAATAGATTAATTTCATAGGAATATAGGCGTTAATCTATTGAGAATAGGCGAGTAGTGCTTCGGGAGAAGGCTATGAGAGCGTTTATCGATTAATTAGCAACCATGAGTGAATCATATGAAAGGGAGAGTTAACTAGAATGCAATACAAGTGGTGAATGATCACAACCCTGGAATAATTGTCTCCACTGAATACACAACAAGATTTTTGTCACTTGATAATTAGTTAGTTAATAGAATTGTAGTATAAATTAGTTACAATCTTGGATTTTATTTTGGCTTGATTAAATAACAATTAGAGTGATTCAACAAGTAGTTTATGCAAGTCTCTGTGGGTTCGACATTTGACTTAACATTATATTACTTGCTACGACCACGTATACTTGCATGGGCGTTTAGGACCAACAGAAGAATAGGCTACCAAGTTGGGCTAAAAAGAATTTAATTCATCTTTTTGCCTATAGAAAGGTACCCAAACTAGTTTGGGTTCCTATGACTAACCCTTGATTTCCTTTTGTAGGTCCAAGTGAAGGGGAGCAGCCAAATATGGTACATTTATAGTAGCTGCTCAAAGCACATGACAGGAAGCAAGAACCAGTTCCTTTCACTTGAGGACCTCAAAGGAGGTAATGTCTCCTGGGAAGAAATGTGAGATCATTGGGGTTGGTAAGGTAGGTAAGACTGATGCTCATTCTATTGAGTGTCTACTTGATAGATGGCCTAAAATACAGTCTAATTAGTGTGTCACAACTGTGTGATAGAGGTAACTTGGTAGCATTCACCTCTACATAATGTTTTGTAATTAATCTAACCACTGACAAGATTATTTTGTAGGGAAAAAGAGTGAACAATATATATATTGTAGATCTGTCCACTCTTTCAGAAAATGAACTCCCTTGCTTAAGGGTGTTGGACAATGATCCCCTCCTTTGGCACAAGAGACTTGGACATGCAAGTCTGAGTCAACTAAACAAATTAGTCTCCAAGGACTTGGTGATCGTACTACCTAGCATCAAGTTCAAGGAAGACAAAGTTTGTGAGACTTGTGAAAAGGGGAAGCAGGTAAGATCCTCTTTTAAATGCAAGAACGTGGTAAGCACCACCAGAACGATGGAACTGGTCCATATGGATCTCTGTGGTCCAATGAGATCATTAAGCAGAGGTGGTAAAAGATATGTGATGGTTCTTGTTGATGATTACTCTAAGTTTACTTGGACATTATTTTTAACATCTAAACATGAAGCATTTGACATGTTCACTTCTTTTGTTAGAAAAACTCAGAAATAACTAGGTAATCAACTTGCATCAATTGGGTCTGATCATGGCAGTGATTGTGAAAATGCTAAATTTACTGAGTTTTGTGATGACCATGGCATATATCATAATTTTTCTGCTCCTAGGACTCCGCAACAAAATGGAGAAGTTGAAAGAAAGAATAGGGCACTTGAAGGTATGGCTATGACTATGCTTCAGTAAACTGCCACATAGCTTCTCGGCAGAAGCTGTAAATAGTACATGCTACATCATAAATAGGTGTATGACTAGACCTTTTGTTGAGAAGACTCCCTATGAGTTACTTAAAGGGAGAAAACCAAATATATCACATCTTAGGGCTTTTGGATGCAAGTGTTTTGTGCACAACAATGGTGAAGACTCCCTAGGCAAGTTTGATCCCATAAGTGATGAGGGAGTATTCTTGGTATATTCTTCACATAGCAAAGCTTATAAATTCTATAACAAACGAACTATGTGTGTTAAAGCAAGTGTTCATGTGGTTTTTGAAGAAATTAACATTCATTCTGAGATACATGAACATGATGATGAAGCAATTGGGCTAGTAAGAAACTTAAATGAAACCACAGCCCAAACTGAAGCTGCACTGGAAGAAGGAACATGTTCTACCACCTAGTGCAACATGACAGGGGGTAACAGAACAAAGAGGAAATGATCCCCAAACTTCACTGGAACATGTCCATGAACCTGTTTCACAACAACAAAACACTGAAGGAACATCAAGGGGAAACCAGTTGGCTGTGAAACCTTACAAGTATCAAAGTTCCCATCCCATTGAGAACATAATTACTGATCTACCCTCTGGAATCAAAACCAAATCTTCATTAAAGAATCTTTGTACTTTTGATGCTTTCTTATCTCTTATTGAACATAAAAATGTTTCCGACTTTGCAGGATGCATACTGGGTGAATGCAATGCAAGATGAACTCAACCAATTTGAAAGAAGTCAAGTTTGGCATCTGGTACCAAGACCCTTGGACAGATAAATAATTGGCACAAAATGGGTCGTCAGAAATAAACTTGATGAAGATGGAATAGTTACAAGGAACAAGGCAAGATTGGTGGTTCAAGGATATAGTCAAGAGGAGGGCATAGGCTATGATGAAACCTTTGCCCCAATTTCAAGGTTGGAAGCAATAAGACTCCTCATAGTCTTTTCTTATCACATATAAGTAACCCTTCACCAGATGGATGTCAAGAGTGCATTCCTCAATGGCTATCCACAGGAAGAAGTGTTTTTCAAGCAACCTCCGGGGTTTGAAAGCAAGGAGAGTCCAGATCATTTGTACAAACTTGACAAAGCACTTTATGGGCTCAAGTAGGTTCCAAGAGCATGGTATGAAGGATTATCAAAGTTTTTGCTTGAGCATGACTACAAGAGAGGTAAAATTGACAATACTTTATTCTTGAAAGAAAAAGGTAAAGATCTCTTGGTAGTTCGGATATATGTTGATGATATAATCTTTGGAGCAACTACCGATAAGCTAGGTAAAGAATTTGCTAAACTAATGGGGAGTGAATTTGAAATGAGAATGATAGGTGAGCTTAATTTTTTTTTAGTCTTACAAATTAAACAAAATTCAAATGGAACTATGATCCATTAGCAGAAGTATGTAAAAGATTTTCTTAAAAGGTTTACAATGGAACACTCCAAAGAAATTGACAATCCTATTGCAACAACTAGAAAGTTGGATATAGATGAACCTGGTTCATCTACTGATCAGAAGTTGTATAGGGGAATGATTGGCTCATCGTTGTATCTCACTGCTAGTAGACCTGACATTGTTTTCAGTATAGGCTTTTGTGCAATATTTCAGGCAAATCCAAAGGAGTCTCACTTGACTGCTGTCAAGAGAATTTTCAGATATCTAAAAGGGACCACTGATCTTTGTCTTTAGTATCCAAAATGTAGTAATTTCAATCTTATGGGATATGTTAATGTTGATTATGCAGGTTTTTTTGTGGATAGAAAGAGCACCTCAGGTATGACACACTTTTTTGGCTCATGCTTGTGTCTTGGACCACCAAAATACAAAATTCAGTGGCTTTATCTACTGCTGAAGCTGAGTATGTTACTGTTGCTTCATGTTGTGCTCAATTGTTGTGGATCGAACAACAATTAATGGAAATGGGAATTGATGTTGGTTGTATCTCCATTTTTTGTGATAATACTAGTGCAATTAGTATGACCAAGAACCCGGTTCATCACAAGAGAACTAAGCACATAGATGTTAGGCATCACTTTTTGAGGGATAACCATGAAAAAGGGTTGATCACTATGGAATTTTGTGATACTGACAAGCAAATAGCTGACATCTTCACAAAAGCCCCAAGTAGATATCACTTTGAAAGGAACCGGTTAGAATTAGGGATGATTAAGATCACCTCAAAGGACCAGTTCAGAATTCACAACCAAAAAAGGAGAATATGAAAAAATATGAAAAAAAAAATTTGGTTAGAAAATCTGGAAATTGTGTATATAACTAGATTAATTTTTGCCCAGTCTCATACTTTCAATAGTAACTAGATAAATATGACTCATTAATCTCTGATGCGAAATTAAATTGCATAGTTTAACATGTGATATACCTTACATTTTATGAGCATTAATGATAGAANGCGTTTGGCCCATGAAGCCTGGCCCCCCTGGCGTTAGGGGGGCGTTACAGCCATAACGCCAGGCCCCCCCTGGCGTTAGGGGGGCGTTAGAGCCATAACGCCTGACCCCCCCTGGCGTTAGGGGGCGTTAGAGCCATAACGCCTAGCCCCCCCTGGCGTTAGGGGGGCGTTAGAGCCCAAACGCCAGGGGTCTCCAGTGTTGCCCAAGTCCGAGTTTGACGAGTTTAAGTGTTTCCCAAGTGAAATAGGAGTCTCCTACACGGTTAGGGTTCACCCTAAACCTATAAATAGAGTCCTAAAACACAATTAAAGGGGGATTTTTGTGGATTAACAGTAGACAAGAAGAAAAGTGCATTGAAGAACAAGAACAACGATTTCTA
>MDKI01109707.1:0-51435 GCA_005239505.1 Nicotiana paniculata | reverse complement strand
CCCAGGATTATATTTGCAACGCCCGCTTAGTCTTCTACAAGACATAGTTGAGCGTGATCACTCGCTCATAGGCGCTCGGCCATACTAGGCTCTGTATCTCGGTCAACTGGGCTCGCTCATAGGCGCTCGGCCATAGTAGACTCGGTATATAACTTCCATCTGATCATAGGTTACCAATAGGGGCCTGGCCATCGATTATAGCTCGATGGTAGTGAAAATACTGTAATATTATATATATAGATTCTCTGCTCTCTTGACTGGAAGAAGACAATACTCAATTAAACACAAAGTCCAGATAAGGGAGAACACTATAACTTATGATCCATCAAGACTATCCAAATTTTAATTAATTGTTAATTTATTAATCTCTCACTAATCAATAATTTATCAATTACCCACATAATTAAGAATTATCTCAAATTACTTAAAATACTACTCACTTTTAACACACTTTATACATCTTACTATCATGGTCATGTGGTACCTTGTATGGCACTAGTCCATAAATACCGGGTATTTAGCTCGGGCCGCATTTTATCCCAAAATGTTAAACTTTGACGAAATTCATTTTCTTCGATTTGCTTACCCTCTCACCTTCACGAATTTACTTATGACTTGTTTGAAATATCATAATGCTTATAATCTCAAAATAACCTCATTCCCAAACTTACGTCGATTAACTTACGACGAAACTTTAACATACGAAAATGCGGGATGTAACATTTCCTTTCTGAGCTTCCATTAATTTACTTATAGCATACTTTCACGTACGAAAACATGGGGTGTAACAACAACACTATCAATTAAATCTCAAAGCAAGTAAAGTGCAGTGAATTAAAGCGCAATAAGCGACTAAAATTCTTAATTTTAGCCTACCATCAACACCCCACACTTAGACCATTGCTCGTCCTCGAGCAATCAAACTACACTTTATATAAACACGAGATTTTTAAACAACTCTCTTTACTCATCATACCAAGAATGTTTAAAACAGATTAAGCACAATAACGTAACATCCTTGCCTCAAGATTTGAGTCACAAGCACCACGCATTTTTTTATAACCCGCTCACTTACTCGAACACTGAGGTCAACGACATCACCGTTCCTTCATGAATCAAGTGCCCTCACACAATAATAGAGAGTAGTTCCAACGCACAATAAAATTCAAGAACAATTAGGAACTCAAGATAGAAAGAATTTTCTCACTCTTATAAAAAACATTCATATGTCACAAAAGATGTACCATAGGCTTGCCCGTAGTGTAATACTCAATTAATTGAGCTCATTCAGTCAAGGATCAAGGACTTAATTTGGTAATGTAGGCTTCGGGATGGGTAGGATACATTTAGATATAAGAGTGACTACACCACCCTAAGCACCTGAATACATACAATAAACCGTTCAGAACCCTACACTTATGTCAAACCATAACTCCACCTTCACATCAACATGCATCAATTCCCAACTTCTTTAAGAAAAAATACATCAAGAGTTACCACTATCAGGGAATGTTTTTTTACAAGCATACACTTTTTTTTTCTTTCTTTTTCGACTTAAGTGGCTCTTACTTTTTCAAAACAGTGCACATTTCTCCTTATTTCATTAGTTCCACTCAAAAGTCAAACCAACTACCCCCACACTTCAACTTTTACCAAGTTCATACAAATTCAAGTGCTCACGAGAGGTACAAGGTTCAAATAGATGTTCAATTCAAACAAATGGGTAAAGATTGTAACATGGTTACCATAGAAACAAGATTACATGATCAAAGGGATTAACTAAGATACATAAAAATTAGGTGGGGAATACATATAACTGACTCAACAAAGAAATGCTTATATCACTTCCTAGACTGAACAAAGCTACTATTTCACTTTACAAACACACGGGGCAAGTTGTATACATCAAATCCAATGCACAAAATGACACGAATCCTCACACACACATGGCACATAACTCACTCAGGATTGGATTCGTCACGACACTCTATTAAAATAGTTAAGCAAAGCTAAGATCATACAATTTAAGGTACTTATGCAAGAGTCAAAAACTGAGCCTAAACGTCACAATTAAAGTACCCACTATTCTCAAGGCATTATAATGTCAAGAGATATTGCCTCCAGTCAAATCATAGCACAAGGTTTCCTACTCCTAAAAAAATTAAAACTAACTACACCCGGTTCAAATAGAATCCTTGGAAAAAAATCGCGGAACAAAGAAAAATCAAGGGGACTTGTTACACTACCTAACAAAAGAAAATCTTTCCCTTAAGAAACTTGTCGATGATAACCATCGTCGGAAAAATTCTAAAATTTTAAAAAAATTATATTTTTTCAATCTTTTTTCTACCTCTAACTACTACAACTAACAAAAAGAAACTAAAATTAATATACATACAACTTACAAATATCCCCCTCCCTACACTTTAAGTTTTGGCATGTCCCCATGACACATAATTAAAAAGCATAAGGTAAAGGAAACTTCCTTGAATATCTAGTTGGGGTCTGAGTCGAAGTCGGGCTCCATTCCTCGCCTCCGAACTAATTCACACATCCATGCAGACAGCTTCTTCTCGTCCTTCTTGGGTACACCTCACACTTATCTTTCTCACTCACTACAGCCTTCTCTTTCAAGCCCTTCACTTTTCACTCAACACTTGCAGCTGATTTCTCCTTTCTCACCCCAGTTTCTACATTCATCTCAAAAGTCACACTCTCCTCACCCACTCTAAGCATGAGTTTTCTCTATCACTCTACCTGTTGCTATGAATGGTCTTCCTAGGATGAGGGGTACCTCCGTGTTTTCTTCCATCTTCACCACTATAAAATCTATAGGAAATATGAACTTATCTACCCAAACTAACACATCTTCCACTATCTCCTTAGGTATCAGTCGTTTGGTCTGCAGCTGCAAAGATATTGGTGATGACCTTATCTCTCCAATATCATTCTCCAGTTTCCTGTAAATAGACAAGGAAATTAAGTTAATTGAGGCACAGAATCACATAAAGACTTATCAAAATTTATAGTTCCTAAAGATCAAGGTATAGTAAAACTCCCTGGATCGCCACACCTTTATGGGAGTTTATTTTACAAGATTACGTTGCAATGCTCTGTGAGCTTGACCACTAAGGTTTCTTCTATCTTTTTCTTCTTTGTCGGGATCTCCTTCAAGAACTTGGCATAAGCTGGCATTTGTGAGAGCACTTCTGTGAATGGTAAGTTCACATTAACCTGTTTCTGCATATAACTGGGGTGGGATCTTTCAGCACCTGCCTACTTCTCAAGGTTACAGCATTCACTGCTTCTTTGGGGTTTCTTTCAGTATCAGAAGGCAGAATACCTGGGAGTCTCTCAGATAATATTGTTGCAATCTGCTCCAGTTGCTTCTCTATATTTAAAATTGTTTCCCTTTGTACTTCAAATCTTTCATCAGTTTTTTAATAAAGGCCTTCATGAGATCTTCTAGACCAGGTTGATTGGGCTGTTGAGGCTGAAACTACTGCCACTGCTGATTCACCAAACCTGGAGCTCCTGGTCCTTGAAATCTGGGGTTGTTTTGTTTCCATGCATTTGCGGTACCCCCAGGTGAACTCCATGAAAAACTAAGGTGCTTCTTACTCATTGCATTAAAGTTGTAGTTTCCCATAACATTCACTTCCCCATTTGAGGCTTGACACTCATGAGTTGGGTGTCCTCTTCCACATATATCACAAGCTGCATGAGGCTCACTTTATATTGTAGTTAAGGTCAGCTTCCGTATTTCTTTAGCCATAACATCAAGTTGTACCTGCATAGATGTATTAGCATCAACTTGGTGAACACCAGTTGATCTTCTTCTTTCAGCACTCTTAGAGGGCCACCGATTAGCATCTTCAGATAACTTATCAAGAATTGTAACTATCTCCTCTAGATTCTTCTTCATCAACGGGCCTTCAGTTGCATTGCTCAAAGTTCTACGTGAGTCCGGTGTCAATCCATCCCAAGAGTCCTAGAGTTGCATCCAGAGTTCAATTCCACTATGTTGACACTTTCTGGCAAAAGTTATGGATTTCTCTTCTAAACTTGCACGTTTTGGCTGATGAGAAATATTTATCAAGAAATTTTTTGGTCATCTCATCCCATGTTCTAATCGATCTCGTAGGAAAGCTTCGAAGCCACTGCTTTGCCTCATCTTTGAAGTACACTGCATCTTTTGACAGGTGTTCATAATATCTTCGAAACCTATTAGACGGTTATTTGGATCTTCGTTCATCTTCCCTCTGAAGACACAGCAGTTTTGAAAGGTTTAAAGCAACCCTTGCTTCAACTCGAAATTGTTAGCTGCAATTGGAGGTGGTCCCACACTTGATAATCCTTGCTTGTAGACCGGTCTAGCATATTCTCCCAATGATCTCTCAGGCATGGGAGCTATATTTCCGAATTGGTGTGCAGCCAGGGGTTGATTTTGATTAAGTCTCTGACCCCTCTCTTCTTCATAGATAATTTGTGCATCTCTGATAGCTGCTTCCTCAACATCCTTTGCAGATTTTTCTCGTTGTTGGGCTGCCTCTGTTGCACCCAAATCTACATTATCATCATTGTCTCCAGCCATGGTTTCTTTGGTTGAGGATTTCCCAACCTTTTCTAAAGTATCGATGAGACTTCTTTCCTTCCTCAGTTGTCGTAGTTGTTTTTCTATCTCCGGTTCGTATGGTAGCACTTCCTTCCTAGAAGTTTGAGTCATGCACCAATCTTAACTTGTAGCATGCACATAGTTAAAGAACACCCAGCGTAACAAGAGAAAAATAAAATAAAAAGAAAAATTTCCTAAACTAGAACTACAAGTATTTCAAACACTATCGATTCCCAATTACCGGCAACGGCGCCAAAATTTAACGAGCGCAAAACACATACCTAAATATGCTCGCTAGTCGAATATAGTATAATATAATATCGTATCCACAGGGATTGGATTTAAATAGTGGTTTCGTAGTTTCTAATTTGACTGCTATCTAAGATGATCAACAATTGAGATTTATATGATTAATAACTAAAATTAACTAAGAATCTAAAGCTATTGATTAGTGACAATTGTAACGATGAGTAAGCAAAGAAGGTTATCAGTGGGAGAAAATAGGGATTTGATGGAATAGGCGCAAGATAATTATTTAGGATCTAACTCTAAATAGTTCACTTCTAATGTTCAACTGAGTCTCTCAAATTCACTCAATTATTAGTTCAAACGTTCCTCTCTCAACTATTCTCAACCTCACAAGATGAACCAATTTATGCTATGTGAAGATATGCAAAAATTCGTAGCGGATTGGTCTTTAGGAAAATCTCTTTCGATTATTCTCCTAACTAGGTTTAATCAATGATTCAACTTGCCTCTTTCAATTACTAAGAAGAATTAATGAACTCAACCAACAAGTAATGCAAAGACATCACAAGTTATGCCTCTCTCTATTACATGAACAAGTGAATATAGATGCAACAATTAAACCATCCAAAAACGCTTCAATACATAAAACTAGAGTTATAATCCATAAGCAAATATCAATACACAAAATATATCAAACCCTAAAAGGAAATACTCCTTAGACATGAAGAAATTCATCACAAATAGAGTAAAAGTATAGGAAAACATAAAATGAACAAAACTCAGGTCTTGAGTGAGGAATGAATGATGAAATCCTTGTGCTTTTTCTCCTACAACTCCTCCTTAGCCTCCTTAGGTATAAAATATGTCAAAAAGTCAAAAAATAACGTTTTTCATGTATTTATACCAAGTAGGGTCGGACCCAAACGAATTTACCTCTTCCTAACTGAAATAGGACATTTACTTTGTGAAAATTACACATGCGCGCCGCATGGGGTGACGCGCCAGGCAGCACAGCAGTGGGAATTATCAGAGAGCTGCACAATTCACATGCAGCAGAAATTACACAGATGTGGCGCCCCACGAACCTCTCCACGCGTCACATATGTGGAGTTTTCTCAGAGTACAGCTTTTGCTTGATTTTGTCCAGACGTGGTTCTCGACCCCCGAATCGATCCTGGCTTCATCCTTTGGGCTTTTACTCAAACTTCAAAGCTCCAAATAGCTCGAATTAGCTCCATAACATCTAAATCACTCGGAATCACTCCTACAAGGCATAAAACACTCAATTAATGCACAACACTATCAATTAAAGCTCCAAATAAAGTGTAGTGAATTAGAGTGCAATAAGCGACTAAAATACGTAATTATAGTCTACCATCGTTGTATTGCAAGTATCTTGATGCCTATAGTCTCCCTACTACTTCTTCAAGGATAGACTTAATACTTATGGGGTACCAATTATGGTATACTCATACTGCGCTTCTACACATCTTTTTGTGCATATCCTCAGGTGGATCCTAGTAGAGCCTCTTGATTGAGCCTAGGCATCACATGAGACTCAGGTTGAGCTGCACTCTATGGATTTATTTTGTAGTTCCCAAGTCCCTATTTTTTTACCATTCTTTGTCTATTTTACTATTTCAGACAGCTTTGTTCATGTATTTAAACTTGTATTTATTCAGTAGTCGTTCGTGTACTTATGCCACCTAATTTTGGGGGTCGTACTGTATTGGCCGCATTTAGGCCATGTTATGACTGTATCAGATATGTTTACTGTTTTAGAATTATTTTTGTCTTTAATTATAATATGACTCTGTTAATTAAAGGAATCTGGATATATTTTTTATGGTTGTGAGTTGGCTTGCTTAGTAAGTACAGATAAGCATCATCACTGCCTAAGGTGGAATTTTGGATCGGAACATATCTTTGTTGAACAAAATAGATTTCTCATTTAGGATTTGGAATGGCAGTCTTTCTACAGTTGGTTTTCTGTAATTTGTATCAAATGTGAATATTCTTCAACATACTTTTGCTGCTGAAATATATTTGCAGTCCAAGTATCTTTTAATTTCATCAATTTATGGTTTAGGTTTAGTAGTTTTCACTGTTACCGTTGCTCTATTTGGTCCCTTGTGGACATACTTAAAAATATATTTGATTGAACTTGAGCAATTATATATTTAAAATTTATGCGCATCATACTTGTCTAATAATCTATTGCTCTTTCTGTATCCCTTCTATGCTATAATGTGTATTCTTCTGAATCCAAAGTGGTAGTGTCATTATATCTTTTGGAAAAATACTTGGTGCACCTTCCGTTAAGCGTAAATGGTAAATATTGGTTGTTGTCTTCATATGAACCATGAAATTCTTTACAGCATTGTAACCTACCAAATCAAGCTTTTCATCAGGTATTTCTGCACTAACTATATTGTCAATGCGATCAGTAGATAAATATTTGTCTAACTTATGCAAGAACAATATTATGTGTGCATGAGGAAGACTCCTTTGCTGGAATTTCAGTGTGTATAATACTGCGAAAAAAATGTTCAAACAAATTATATTATTGTATAAATAAATATATAAAAGTAATTAAAAATTATACAAAAATATTAATGTAACCTTTTTCTGTTACCAGCAACTGTTCTATCGAATACATCTTCTCTCTCAAATTCTGCACCAGCTCAGTCATATTAATTTTGAATACTCTACATATTACATCAACATGATTCTCATCATTATGTTGTTGAAGCTTTTCCAATATGTAACTGATTTTTGGCCACTTAGGATTACGGGTAAATATGATAATAAAATCTGGATAACCAGGCCATCGACAAATTAATATTGCCATTGCATCTTGATAGTTTCGAATACGATATCTTGGATTGCCGGTATGCAGTGGCAGTACAATTATAGATTTTTCAACCATCGAAAGATCTGAATCACTTATGTTCATAGCGTCCGCCAACCTACAATATAGTTCTATTTTTATTGGTGAAAAATTCTGGTATTTATGTACTAACTATACTGTTAATATGATGAGTAGATAAATGTTTATTTGATTGATGCAAGAACAGTATAATGTATGCATGCGAAAGTCCCCTTTACTGGAATTCAATTGTGTATAATGCTGCAATAAAAATGTACAAAAAAATAATATTATGTGTATAAGTTACTATGTAAAAATAACTAATAACTATTAAAAAATTATTAATGTAATGTTTTACTATTTCTTGCAACAGTTCTACTGAATTTCATCTTCTCGCTCAAATCCCACATCAGCTCATTCAGTTTAATTTTGAAAATGTTGCATAAATCAACATAGTTCTCATCATTATGTTGATGAAGCTTCTCTAGTATGTAAATAATTTCTGGCCGCTAAGGATTACAAGTAAATATAATGAACAAATCTGGATAATTGGCCCATCAACAGATTTCCATTGCATCTTGATAATTTTAAATGCGATATTTTGGACTAGCAGTATGCATTGTCGATAGAATTAAATATTTTCCAACTATTGAAAGATCTAAATCGCCTGTGCTCATAGCGTCAGCCAATCCACAATATAGTATTTTAGTATCTTTTGATTCTTTCATATCCACCTAAATTGCTCTTCCTTAATGGCCATATAACAACCAACTATAAATTGTTGTAATAACCTTCCTAATAAGAGAATTATATGCCATTCATTTAACCTCTATGGTAAGTGGAAGCATTAAATGTAACGACCCAATCGATTATTTTGAGTATTAAAACCTTTATTTTTCTATTTGATATTTCATGTAGGTTTATTTGATGATACGTGACTTTACGGGATGTGTGATTTGGTTTCATGGAGTTCGGGAGTGGCTTTGGATACTTAGTTTTTAT
This sequence comes from Nicotiana paniculata, assembly GCA_005239505.1. Taxonomy (NCBI): domain Eukaryota; kingdom Viridiplantae; phylum Streptophyta; class Magnoliopsida; order Solanales; family Solanaceae; genus Nicotiana; species Nicotiana paniculata. The sequence continues at coordinate 42,700 of MDKI01109707.1, read as the reverse complement.
TTCAAAGCCTTATGTTGTAAGATTTTACCAAGGCCTGACATTGAGTAAACTACTCCATATTGGTAAATTCAAGGCTCCAATAGGTGTGTATGATCATTTTGCACTTGGGCGTATGTTAAGATTTGGTTTTGAAGATTCCTAGAAGGTTTTGGCCCTTGTTGGCAAAAGCTGGGAATTTGGAGAATTGAAAAGTTCATAAGTTTGACCGATAGTTAACTTTGAGGTTATTGGATTCCGATTGATATTTCAGGACTAAATATAGGTTTGTATGGTTAAGTCAATCTTTTATACAAAGTTTGGTTGGGATCTAAAGTGTCTAGGTATGAATCGGACGCTTGGTTGGAAGTTTAGAAGCTTATGAACTTAAGAGGGTTCAACATGTGGTTTGGTCCATGATTCTTAAAATCAGTGATTTCATATGTGCTTTGAGACCTTGGATAGGTCTGGTAGTACTTATGGACTTTTTGAAAAATTTGGGCAAGTTCCCGGGGACTCAAGTGAGTTTCGGACCACCTGGAGCATGTTTGAGATTGCTGATTTTTGGTGGTGTCAGGTGTGCATCGCGAATGTGGGGGTTGGAATGCGTTCATGAAGAAGGAATTGTGTCATGGAAGTTGGGCTTCGCATATGCGAAGGAGGATCACATTCGCAAATGGGAGGCTGGTCTGTGACTTTTGGGTTCATGGATGGGAGTGTCGCATTTGCATGGGGGCCCAGGTTTATGTCATTTGCGTTTGAGTGGTCCCTATAGCATTTGCGAAGAAGGTATTCTGGCGGTGGAAGTTTTTGCTTCGTGAACGCAAGGCTGAGGCCGCGTTCGCGAAGGGTAGTGCTGGCAGGGGCATTTTAATTCTAAAATTTGAAATTTTTCCTATTTTCACATTTTTAAGTTCTGGAGAATGAGATGAGGAGATTTTGAAGAGGGATTTCACTACTATCTTGGAGGTAATTAATTTATACTTGGGTTTGATGATATATCTTGATTCCCCATTGATTTATACACTTAAAATATGGAATTTCAAAGTGAAATATAGGATTTTTGTCTACAACATAAGAGAGTGTAAATTGACGTTTTGAGCATCTATTTGGACTTTAATTTGAAAACTAAATACATATTTGGACTCGTGGGATTATGGATAAATGGGATTTACCACTAGACTCTAGTTTTGTAATGACCTGGTAGGTCGTCTTGTGTATTTAAGTCCCATTTGCTTATTTGATGATTTTCATATATTTGGTTGTTGCTTTGTAACTTGCAGGGATGGTTGGTTTGGTTTCAGGAAGGCTTACGAGTAAAATAGAACACTTAGTTTTATTGTGGATAGCTTAGGTTGTAAGAGTTAGCCAAGGTTTGGCTTCTGAGTACACGACCTTGGATTAGTGGGTTGATGCTTCCAATAAGTTCGTATGGTGATTTTGGACTTAGACATATGTTCTTATATGGATTTGGAGGTTTCTAGAAAGTTTTGGATCTATTTGCTGAAAGTTGGAAATTTGAAGGTTTGAAGAGCTCATATTTGATATTATCGGACTCCGATTGGTGTTTCGGGACTTCGGACATGTTTATTTAGTTGATTGAGACCTATATGCAATGTTTGGTTTAAATTCGGAATGTCTAAGTGTGATTTGAACATGTTTGGTGAAGTAGGAAAATTTGAAAGTTAAGAAAGGGATTTTGATCTTTGATTCTTGATTTTGATGTTAGTTGTGGTGTTTTGAGTATTTAGATAAGTTTAGATGAGATATTAGGACTTGTTGGTATGGTTGGATGGGGACCCTAGGGGCTTAGGTATGTTTTGGAATGATTTTGGACCATTTGAAGATTGTTTAGCATTGCTAGTACTATCGCATTGCACCTGCGAAGATGTGGTGTGCAAGTGTGAAATTGCACATGCGATGGGCTGGTTTGCACTTGCAAAGGTAGGCTTGGAGCTGGAAATTCGTAAAAGCACAACACTGGTCGAATTTGCGAAAAACAGCCATTTGCAAATGTGATCATTTCTTCGCATTTGTGAAGCATGCCTGACCAGCCCATATGTGACATTTGCAAGCCTGACATCGCTAACGCAAGGCTCGCATTGCGATCAGGTCTTCGAAATTGCGAGACCTGCAACGTCACACTATCAACTACTAGGCTTCAAAAATTCCAATATCAACCAAAACTCATCTGAAACTCACCCGAGCCCTATAGGCTCGAATCCAAACATTCACACAAGTGTATTAACATTATACAAACTCAGTCGCTAACTCAAATCATCACAATAACGTCAAACATCAAGAATCGATCATCAAAACTCAATATTTTCAACTTGAGACTCAACTTTTGTCAATTTTCACATAATATGCAAAATGCGCTCGGGTCACCCGTGACCCCAACCAAATGTGTGAAAAAGTCTAAAACTATCATATGAACCTACCGGAATCATCAAAATACCGATCCAAGGTTATTTACCAAAAATATCGACCGTGATCAACTCTACCCTCATTTTAAGTCAAAAATCACTTCTTTAAAATTTCACATAGTAGCTTTCCGCAAAACGAAATGGACCACCCGCACAAGTTGTAAATCATCAAATAAGACTATGAGAAGTCTCATAATATAGAAAAATGAGCTAGTACTCAAAATGACCTATCGGGTCGTCACAATTAAAAATCACGTTTACATTCCAATTTTATTGTGTTGTTATTGACAAATTATTTATGCTTCATATGCTTATTGAGTTGTTAGTAAGTGTCGGAGTCGACCCCTCGACACTACTTCTTCAAAGCTAAACTTGATACTTACTGAGTACCGTGATTGTGTACTCACACTACACTTTTGTATATTTGTTCAGGTTTCGAGGGTGGTTTTAGTGGTATTCACCCATCGAGTAGGAGTGTTATCTAGAGACTTCCTAGTGAGATGCTTACTTGATATGATCCTAAGTAATGGAGTTCCCTTCCCTACTCTTTTATATATGTCTATATTTTTTTCATTTCGAGATAGACATCGTATTCAGTTGAGATTTCATATTCCTGTTAGATGTTTGTGACTATATTGTGACACTTAGGTTTTGAGAAGAGTCTGTGAGACAACTATGGTTGTGTTTAGGCCTTGTTTGAGAATCATGTACTCTTGATATTGAATTATGTCATGTTTTCCTTTGCTATTTATATCATGAATCAGTTAATGGCTTATAATTGAATTTTGTTGATATTGTTGAGTGTTGGCTTACCTAGCAAATGGTTTAGGCGCCATTACGGCCTTTGTGGGGTTTTGGTCATGACTAGTCAGAGCTCTATGTTCTAAGGGTCTCACAAGTCGTGAGTAGGCCTAGCAGAGTCTTGTGGATCGGTACAGAGACGTTAGTATCTATCTGCAAGAGGCTATAGGTCTTTAGGAGACTTCCCTTTTCTTGATTCCTTGTTGTGCTTAGATTATTGTCTGAGCATGAATTCTCTCTCATGAATTCTATCTTATACTCTCTCACAAATAGTGAGAAAGAGTGCTTCAGTGGTGGCACATGATATAGAGGCAGTACCTGTAGCGGTAGCCGTGAGGGGTAGGGCTCAGGTTAGGGCCAAGGCTCTCACAAGTGGTCGCACAATGTCGTTTAGGTGCATAGCACTCACTGGAGCTCAGGAGCGTACTAGAGAGGTTTAGTGGATCCATCTGAGGATTAGGTAGAGGATCAATCTGATGATTATCACGTTGAGGCCTATTTTCCACTTCATATGGTTTTGTTGTTGCACTGGAATTCTAGGATCCCATGGCCAAGATGGTTAGTTTTATCGATGCTTTGATGCAGGTTGTAGTGGCTCTAGTGGCCCTAGTCATATATCAGTTCGGAGGGGAAGTTCAGGCCTCTGCTACACGTACTCTGGAGTAGCCTATTATTGCAGAGAGACATGTGGTTATGTCTGCTATGTCTTTTGTTGAGCATAAAAGGTCGGAGAATTTTCAGATGTTATTTTCTCCACACTTTGAGAGTGGTGCTTCAGAGGATGCCCAAGATTTCCTAGACATATATCATCAGATGCTTCGCAACATGGGCTTGATAGAGTCCAACAGAGTGGAGTCCATTACATTTTAGTTTAGAGGAGATACCAGGAGATGATGGCAAACTTATGAGCTAAGCAGACAAGCAGGTTCACCTCCTCTGACTTGGGCTCAGTTCTCGCAGTTGTTCTTATAGAGGTACATCCCACACACCAGGAGGGATAAGTTGAGAGGGCAGTTTGAGAATCTTCAATAGGATCACATGATTGTGACTGAGTATGAGTCGAGATTCATAATGTTATCTCGGCATATTGCTATCTTAATCCCCACTGAGGGTGAGGTGATTTATAGAGAGTTTGAATTATGGCATCAGGATATCCATAACTCGAGAGCTAGAGATCAGTTATACTTTCCACCAAGAGGTGGAGATATCTTGGAGGATCGAGCGTATTCATAGCCAGGGACGAGAGCCTATGGTGAGATACAGGAGGCCTCGTCATTCTGGTAGCTTCAATGGTACCTCATTTAGATGTAGAGGTCAATTTGGTAGAGGCAGTCATGGTAATATAGCTCATTCTACACAGCATATAGCCCACGGAGCAGTGGCTCGGTCATCTTTTAGAGCTCCAGTTCCATGATTCAGTGCTCTCCTTGTGAGCTTGATTCGTGCTCCATCTATTCAGAGTTCTTCTAATGGGTATTCAGGACATCAGGGGCAGGTTTTGGTTCAACACCCTCCATCAGCTAGAGGTTGTTATGAGTGTGGGGAGCTTCACTACATGAGAAGGCATTGTCCCAGGCTTGTTAGGGGCGCAGCTCCACAGTTTTCTCAGCCAATGGTCTCCGCATTAGTTGCTCCATACACTACCAAGTCAACTAGAGGAGGAGTACATGTAGCTAGAGGTCGCCCTAGAAGAGGGGGGAAGATTGGTGGTGGTCAAACTAGTGGTTGTCAGGCTTGTTTCTATGTTTTCCCGGGTAGACCCGAGGCGATGGACACAAATGCGGTGATCATAGCTTAGGTTTCGGTTAGTCATAGATATGATTATGTGTTATTTGATCTAAGGCCTATTTATTCTTATGTGTCATCATATTTTGCTCCTTATTTGGATATGCCTCGTGGTTCTCTTGATATTATTTTTCATGTATCTACACTTGATTCTATTATAGTGGATCGTGTATATCGGTCTTATATGGTTACTATTGGGAGTTATAAGACTAGGGTTGATCTTCTATTTCTTAACATGTTCGGCTTTGTGATTTTGGATATGGATAGGCCATCTTCATGCCATGTTATTCTTGATTGGCACGCTAAGACCATGACGTTGGCTATGGGGGTTTCTAAGGTTGGAATGGAGGGGTTCTCTTGGTCATACCCTTAGTAGGGTTATTTCATTTCTGAAGTCTCAACGGATGGTTGAGAAGGGATGTTTGGCGTATTTGGCCTTTGTTAGAGATGTTAGTGTTGATAGTTCTACTGTTGATTCAGTCCCAGTAGTGAGGGAGTTTTAAGATGTATTTCCTGAAGACCTACCAGGCATTGCCACCCGATGACGATATTGACTTTGGTATTGATTTGGTATCGGGAGCTCAGCCCATATCCATTCCACCATATCGAATGGATCTAGCTAAGTTGAAAGAGCTTAAGGAGCAGTTGGAGGAGTTGTTTGATAAGGATTCATTAGGCCGAGTGTTTCACCTTGTTGTGCACCGGTGCTATTTGTGAAGAAGAAGGATGGTTCTATGAGGATATGTATTGATTATAGGCAATTGAACAAGGTCACTATCAAGAAAAAAAATATCCATTGTCTCGCATTGATGATTTGTTTGATCAGTTTCAGGGTGTTCCCAAAGATTGAATTGAAATTGGGTTATCACCAGTTAATGATTAGGGCTTTGCAGATCCCTAAGATGACTTTCAGAACTTGTTATGGGTATTATGAGTGCTTGGTGACATCTTTTGGTTTGACTAATGCCTCGGCAGCTTGCATGCACTTGATGAACAGTGTTTTCTAGCTTATTTGGATTTTTTTTTATTGTGTTCATTGATGATATCTTGGTATATTCATGTAGTGTTGAGGGCACGAGCAATATATTTGAAGATTGTGCTTCAGATTTTGAGGGAGAAGAAGTTGTATGTTAGGTTATCTAAGTGTAAATTTTATTTGGGCTATATGGCATTCTTGGGCCACGTGGTCTCTAGTGATGGGATCAAGGTTAATCCTAAGAAGATTGAGGCATTTTAGAGTTGGTCCAGACCTTCTACCACTATAATGATTAGGATTTCATAGGTTTGGTTGGATACTATCGTCGCTTTGTAGAAGGGTTTAGTCTATTGCAGCTCCATTAAACATGTTGACTCAGAAGGGTGTTTCATTCAGATGGTCTGACAAGTATGAGGAGATCTTTTAGAAGCTCAATACTGCTTTGAATACAACTTCAGTTTTGGTATTGCCCTCATGATCGGGGATTTACACTGTCTATTGTGATGCTTTGCGTGTTGGCCTTGGGTGTGTGTTGATGTAGGACGGTAAGATAATTTCCTATGTGTCGCGCTAGTTGAAGCCCCATGAGAAGAACTATTTAGTCCATGATTTGGAGTTGGCAGCTATTATGCACGCGCTCAAGATTTAGAGGCACTACTTTTACAGTGTGTCTTATGAGGTTTACACTGGTCATTAGAGTCTTCATTGTTTGTTCAAGCAAAAGGATTTGACTATGAGGTAGCACAGGTGGTTGGAGTTGTTAAAGTATTATGATATCACTATCTTATAATATCCGTGGAAGGAAAATATGGTAGCGTATGCCTTGAGTAGGAAGGTGGAGATTATAAGTGAAATCATCTAAAGTGCATAACAAATCATAAATAATTCACTTGCTCAATCAGGAACGCCACCCTTATACTCCACATTTCATCAACAAGAATGACACCATTATACCCCACATATCAACAACAAGAATACCACCTTTATACTCCAAATATCATCAACAAGAATGTTACCCTTATACTCCACATAATATCGATATGGTTGCCACCTTTATACTTCACATATCATAGATATGAATCACAATAACAATATCCGCCCCAACATGTTCACATGTTCCATAAACATAACAATTCAAGATAAAATTTTATCATCAAGAGACATATTATCATAATTCATCAACAAAAGTGCACGAGGGCATAAAGATAATAGAGTGCGGATGCGCGCTCAAGATATAAGACATGACTACTACTAAATAAATTTAGCAATGATTCCACAAATACCCATCTTGGCTGATTAGGATATAATAATCCTAAAACATGATTTCTAGCATGAAAGGATAAGATCATGTGGTCATACAAAGAATTACACATGTATCTTAAAGAGCATAAAACCAAATCAAGGCATAGTAGAAGCCTACAGCCTAATCCGACCATTTTTTTCGAACATAACACTTGCATATACGCTCGTCACCTCGTATCGCATCACATATATTATAATTACACAAATAAGGTCTAAGCCTAAGAGTTATTACCTCACAAAAGATTAGGAAAGATCTTACCTCAAATGGGAAAAATCAACCCTCCAAAATCGTCTTTCATTTAGAAACTACCTCCAACCAGCTCGAATCTAGCCAAAAACAACTCAATTATGTCAATTAAAGCAATAGGAAATAACCCCAAACAATAGATCTTTGATCTTTTATCAAATTTCCAAAGTCAAATCTGGCTCACATGGTCAAAACACGAGTTAGGGGGTAGATTCCGACTACCTATAACCCCACGAGTCTAAATATATGATTAGGTTCTAAAATTGAGTCCAAATCGACTTCAAATCCCTAATTTTTACTCTCTTAAGTTGTTGATAGAAACCACAAATTTTCCTTTAAAATCCAAGTTCTAGGTTTAGAAATCCATGGGGATTAAAGATATAAATCCAAATCTAAGTGAAAATTGCTTACCTCCAATGTAGTAGTGAATTTGCTCTCCAAAATCTCCACCTCTCCAAGTCTAGAGTTTTAAATATGAGAGAATAGGTAAAATATCATTTATTGATCTTCCCAGCAATATACTTCGTGAATGCGGCCACTGCCTCGCTTTCGTAAAGCACAAGAATGCACTGCCTCAAATAACACTTCGCGAACGGGGACTCCACCCCACGAACGCGATGAACAAGCTTCACTGGCCTACGCAAACATGATCCCTCTAACGCGAACGCAATGGCCAAGCTCTGGCAAAACCCCCAGCTGCCTCACCTCTTCGCGACCGCGACCCCCTTCTTGCTAAAACAAAGGTTCCCTTCTTCCTCAGGTGGTGGAGGAGCCCGTAATGGCTGAGTAGAGGTCTCTCCCTGGGGCTCCGATTGGGCCCTATCTACTGGGGTACCACGCTAGTCCCCTCACCTACTGTTGTATCTCTCCTCTGGCTAGACGTAGTCTTCCTAGTCATCGTCATCTGTGCGTGCAAATTCCAACGCGTAATAACTCAAATTTCCTATAACTCAGTTATACAACACGATCAAGATTTGAAGGAAGGGTAACCAACTCCTAAATTCCCTGTAGTCCCCTGCTTATATAATGTGGTGCACAACACATCTATAAACAAGATCCTACTAGACACGACTTGTAGACTCCCTATGACAGAACTACTCTGATACCACTTTTGGCACGCCCCAAACCTGGGGAAGCAAGACTGACACCCGGTGCCTCACCTATCCTTGCGTACCAACTTGCGACTAAGGGAATCTGAACATATAATGTCATACTTTGGCCATGGGCCACATTTCAAGACAATTTGTGAAGCAAAATATAAAAATTAATGGAACCCAACACTGACTAACCATCCATATAAAGTTGGGCCGGCAGGGCCGTCATAACTACTACAGCTGACAAACCAACAAAATATACATACAAGGCCTAGAAGCCCAACATACTGCACTAACTGACAGGATATGTCTACAAGCCTCTACTATTGGATGTACTGTGATCGGAAAAGGGCCCCAAACTTGCCATAACTTATATACATACATATACAGTAAATACACAAAACTCTAGACCCGGCAACTCCGAAGGACATGGAGCTTACCGATAAAGCTGAACTCGAGCAACACCTACTGAGGAGGTTTACCGGTCTGTCTATCTGAACCTGCACGCATGAAATGCAGCGTCCCCAGAAAAAGGGACATCAACACGAAATGATGTACCGAGTATGAAAGGCAATAAAATAATTAAAACTGAACTGATAATATAATAACTGAAACTGGGAATCAAGATAATATGAAGATATTCTTACCTGCTGATACTGACTCAACTCTCTCAATATAGTAAGTAAAATAGTTGTCTGACTCTATAAAGCTCGGTATATATACATAAATATATATATGCTCTGTCGTAGTAGGCTCGCTCATAGGTGCTCGGCCATACTAGGCTCTGTATCTCGGCCAACTGGCTCGTTCATAGGGGCTCGGCCACAGCAGGCTCAGTATATAACTTACCATCTGACCAAAGGTTGCCCTATAGGGGCCTGCCCACCGATTATAGCTCGATGGTGGTGAAAATACTGTAATACTGTATATATATCTATAGAACCTCTTCTCTCTTGACTAGAAGGAAATAATACTCAGTTGAATATAAAGTCCCGATAAGGGAGAATACTATAACTTATGAGACTAGGATAATGTATATAAATTCGGGAATATGAACTTCTCGTTATCAAACACATGTACTTATGAGATCATTCCAAAATGAAGGAAGGGCTTAGTCTTAACATACATGTAGTAGGAAAAATCCGTATGATATCCTTGAGAAAGATTGCACCGTACTCCTTTAGAATCGCAAAATCTCACGTTGCTAAGGCGCTAAGAAATCTCATTGGATTGAGGTTGCTAACTTTGGAATTCTTGTAATAATTGGTTGAAGGTGCTATGAGCTCTTCTTTATATAAATTATTAACGTCTGTTTTGTAGTGTTTTGTATTTAACATATTAGAAATGAAGTGTTTTCCAGTGTTTTGTATTTAACACATCCAAATGAAGTCAAAATGCCCATCTTCTATGTCTTTACACGTAGAAACATGTATCTAATACATTAATTTGCCAAATAACCCATAATGACTAAGAGTCATATGTTTTAGGTAGTGGCTTGCTGCCACGTGGGGTTGGGGATTTTAATCTTTATCCCATAACTCATTAGTTAATTAGGAAATATTCACGATAATTAACCAATTACCTACATAATTAAGAATTATCTCAAATTACTTAGAATATTACTTACTTTTAACACATTTTACGTATCCTACTATCGTGGTCATAGGGTACCTTATATGGCACTAGTCTATAAATACGGGGTATTATAGCTCGGACCGTATTTTATTCCAAATTATCAAACTTTGACGAAACTTATTTTCTTCAATTCGCTTACCCTCTCACCTTCACGAATTTACTTATCCCTTATTTGAAATAGCATAATACTTGTAATCTCAAAATAATTTCCTTCCCAAACTTATGTCGATTAACTTACGACAAAACTTTAACGTATGAAACGCGAGATGTAATAGACAACTTTGGAAGCTCAAGTCTAAGGGGATCGCACCGGTAAAGGTGCTCTGGAGAATGTATACATGTGAAACGGGACCTATGGGTTGGTCCGATTTTCTATAAAGTAAATTGAGTGAAAGATGTGATCACAAGGAGCTGAAATCGAGGTAAGGGACTCATCGAGACAGGTTTCGGGGGCACGATGCCCGCCCTCAATTATATCGTGGCCATGACCCCGGGATCAGTCCAAATCCCAAAAGACTTCAGAGAGAATTATCAAGTGACCGAAACAGAAGGTCTTGATATCCATGGCCAGTGGGGTATCGTGGCATAGATCTCGGCACGTACCGATGGAAATCCGGTGATAAGTTAAACGGGGAAGTTTTACCTTTTATGGAATTGTATCTAGAATAGGACTCCCGTACTATATAAAGGGGTGTCTAATTATTCATTAAACACGTCGTAACACACGCATACCAAGGCAATATACTATTATTATTTTCTTTTTTATTCAATGTTCTTATTCTTGTTCATCAATGTTTAGTTACTGTGAGTCCCGATCGAGGGCGGATATATCATTAAGGCTAGAATCATCCTCCTCAAGTGGTTTGATAATTTACTACATCTTTATCTGTTTAATCTAACGTAATTTATCATTTGTATCGAATTAATTCACATGTACTTAAAACCACTTAAAAATTTAATTATTATCCATTTTTTAGCATATACAGTTTGGCACCCACCGTGGAGCTAAGGATAATAGTGACAATTTGATACAAAATAAAGCACCCTATTTTACACTTGTTCTTTTCAGTGTCTTTAATTTCAGGTCAAAGGTCAAAATGTCAAACTCCCGATTTGTCCCTCTGAACGTTGATGTTGAGTCTGTCCACCACGGCAAAAATAACAATATAGCGCCCATCAACAAGGTTCACCCTATTGACCCCAACGAGGCTGTGGTCACAGACCCAATCGACATCATCTCCCACGAAGCCATCGACGCTAACTTGACCACCAACCCGGAGGTCAGCGTTCATAAGGAAGTCAGGTCAGTAGTCGGGGATACGCACGGCAGTAAGGGCGATGGGATCAACTTGTGGGTTATCTTCGAAATGCTAGAGGCTCAACAGGGAGCGATAGCCCAGCTACATAACCAAAGTGTCCCCAGTAGAGTTGAGCCTGAACCATCCCGAGAAAATACTCGTAGAAATGAGCCAAACATGGAGAGTCCGAGTGAAGCCGAACCCGGTACCAACCCCGAGATCATAAATATGCTGGAGGAACTAACAAAACGGGTGGAATTAGGAGAAAAGAAAATCGAAGCCAGTGACAAAAAGGTGGAAACTTAAAACTCCAAGGTTGACCAAATCCCAGGAGCACCACCAATATTAAAGGGCATGGATTCCAAGAATTTTGTTCAAAAACCTTTCCCTCCGAGCACAGCTCCGAAGCCAATCCCAAAGAACATTCTTAAGTTAACGGGACAACTGACCCAAATAAAATGTGACCTCCTACACGTGCTCCATCAAGGGGAACGACTTGGAGGATGATGAGATCGAGTCCTTCCTACTGAAAAGGTTTGGAGAGACCTTGTCAAAGGGAGCTATGATATGGTATCACAACTTACCCCCCCCCCCCAATTCTATTGGCTCGTTTGCTATGCTTACAGATGTCTTTGTAAAGCACATGTCGGGGCCATCAAGGTCGAGACTAGGAAATTGGACCTTTTTAAGGTAAAGCAAAGGGATAACGAGATGCTCAAGGAGTTCGTATCGAGGTTTCAAATGGAACGGATGGACCTGCCTCCAGTAGCAGATGATTGGGCCGTTCAGGCCTTCACCCAAGGACTCAATGCGAAGTTTGTTGGCTTCACAGCAGTTGAAGCAAAATCTTGTAGTATACCCGGCAGTAACTTGGGCCGACATCCATAAATGGTACCATTCAAAAATCAAGGTCGAAGATGATCAACTTGGGGCCCTTTCCGGGTCCTTTCATCCCGTCAAAACTAGTGACTGATCCAAAAGAGACATTGATCGTGAACCAAGATCAAATAGAGACCGGTATCAACCATACAATGGAGATCGAAGAGACAACAGGTCCGGGAGCGACCCTGTGAGGAGTGAGAGAAGGAGTGGCCGAGGTCACTATAGTTAGGGGCTCATGAGCAAGAACAGGTTTGACAGACGCATCGAGCCTAAGGAAGCACCGAGGTCATCGGAGTACAACTCAACATTGATGTTGCTGCCATCGTATATGCCATCGGACGCATCAAAGACACCAAGTGGCCTCGACCTTTACAATATGATCCTGCCCAAAGGGACCCCAACCTAATGTGTAAATATCATGGCACTAACGGCCACAAAACTAAAGACTGCCAACAACTGAGAGAGGAAGTAGCCCGGTTATTCAACAATGGACACCTCTGAGAGTTCCTGAGCGATCGAGCCAAAATCACTTCAGGAATAGGGAATCCAATAAGCATATCGAGCAGGAGAACCTCAGCACGTCATTAACATGATCATCGGTGGATTCGACGTACCCCAGGGGCCGATGTTAAAGCGCACCAAAGTGTCCATCACAAGGGAAAAATGGACTCACGATTACATACCAGAGGGAACCATATCCTTCAAAGAGGATGTTGAAGGCATCGTGCAACCACACAATGATTCACTAGTAATATTTGTACTCATAAATAAATCTCTGAGCTAAGCGTGTGTTAATCGATCCATGTAGCTCGGCCAATATCATCAGATCGAGGGTCATAGAGCAGCTGGGTCTACAAGACCAAATTGTGCTTGCAGTCCGAGTTCTAAATAGATCAACATGGCATATGAGACCACTAAAGGAGAGATAACCCTACTAGTGAACACCGCCAGAACCGTTCAGGAAATAAAGTTCTATGTGATTGAAGGAGATATGAGATACAATACTCTATTCGGGAGGGTCATGGATTCACAACATGAGGGCACTGCCCTCGAGACTACTCCAGATGTTGAAATTCCCAACACCATGAGGGGTTAAAACTATTTATGGAGAATAACCGGCCACAAAGGATATGTTCGCGGTCGATGAGGTGGTCCCTATATCCGCACTCTTGGAATCTAGGAACCCAAGTTCGATCACAAAGTAAGGAACCAAATAGCAATCATTGATGTCATCCTCGGGCGAGCCAGAGAAGCATGGGACAGGTGAGGATGACGATTACGAAGTTCCTAGGTCTTTCATAGCCCCTGACGATTCCGATGCCACCAAATCAACGCTCGAGGAACTGAAGCAAGTCATATTGATCGAGCACCTACCCGATCGTAAGGTATACCTAAGCACCGGGTTAAGTCCCGAGCTCAGGATAAAACTCATTGAATTCCTTATAGCTAACATAGATTGTTTCACTTGGTCCCACCTTGACATGACAGGGATCCCGCCGGAAATCACTACTCACAAGCTGAGCCTGGATCTGAAGTTCCATCCAGTCAAGCAGAAAAATAGGCCTCAGTCCGAAGTTAAGCATGCATTCATCAAAGACGAGGTATCTAACCTCCTTAATATAGGATCCATTCGGGAAGTTAAATTCCCAAATTGGTTAGCAAACGTAGTAGTAGTCCCTAAAAAGATGAATAAGTTAAAAATGTGTGTAGACTACAAAGACTTGAACTAGGCATGGCCCAAGGACTTTTTTCCTTTGTCCAACATCGATGGCATGATCGATGCGACGGCCGGTCAAGAGATCCTAAGCTTTCTTGATGCCTATTCCGGGTAAAATCAAATTTGCATGGACTTGGGCGGCCACGAAAAAACATCCTTCATCACTAAATACGGCACCTACTATTATAATGTTATGTCGTTCGGACTAAAAAATGATGGTGCCACTTACCAACGCCTAGTAAATCGGATGTTCGAAGATCAAATAGGAAAATCAATAGAGGTTTATATGAGCAGAGGACCATTTGAAGCAATTACAGGAAACCTTCAACATACTGAAAAAATACAATATGAAGCTAAACCCGGAGAAATGCGCATTCGGAGTCGGGTCCAGGAAATTCCTCAGATTTATGGTGTCTAATCGGGGAATCAAGATCAATACCGATAAGATCAAGGCCATAGAAGACATTACCGTGGTGAACAATGACAAGACCGTTCAAAGGTTAACCAGGCATAGAGCTGCCTTGGGTCGATTCATATCAAGGTCCTCCGAAAAGAGACATCGGTTCGTCTTGTTATTGAAGAAGAAGAATAACTTCTCATGGACCTCGGAGTGACAACAAGACTTGGAAGAACTCAAGCGGTATCTTTAGAGCTCGTCTTTGCTTCATACCCCGAAGGCAGAAGAGCAGTTGTACCTGTAATTAGCAGTATCTGAGATAGCGGTAAGTGGAGTGTTGGCTCGAGAAGAGGAAGGTATGCAATTTCCTATCTATTATGTTAGCAGGACTTTAGGCGAGGCTGAAACTAGGTATCCTCACCTGGAAAAATTGGTGCTCGCTTTGCTAAGTGCCTCTAGGAAGTTAAAATCGTATTTTCAATGCCACCCCATATGTGTCGTGACTACTTACACATTAAGGAACATAATGCATAAACCCGAGATCTCGGGACAATTGACCAAATAGTCCCTGGAAATCAGCGGATACGATATCGAATATCGACCATGAACTGCCATCAAATCTCAAATTTTGGCGGGCTTCGTGGCTGACTTTACGCCGACCCAAATACCCAAGGTCGAAGGGGAATTATTGTTAAACTCGGGGACTTCCTCGAGAATCTGGACCCTCTTTACGGATGTGCCTCGAGTTCAAAGGGGTCCAGACTCGGCATCGTGTTGAAGCCACTGACGGGTAATGTAGTTAGGCAATCCATTAGAACTGTAAAATTTACTAACAACGAGGCTGAGTATGAGGCCATAATTACAGGTATTGAACTGGCTAAAATCCTGGGGGCAAGGTGATCGAAGCTAAGTGTGATTCCTTCCTTGTGGTGAACCAAGTCAATGGGAAGTACGAACTCAGAGAGTAACGAATGCAAAGATAACTGGATAAACTATAGGTAAATGCTACATCGGTTCAAGGAGTGGACTCTGCAACTTGTACCTCGAGATCAAAATAGCGAAGTCGATGGTCATGCTAACTTAGGATCGGCGGTTGATGATGATGAATTCAACTCGTGAATGGTCGTACAACTCATGCAATCGGTAGTGGAAGAAGGCCACGCCGAGATAAACTCGACAAGCTTAACCTGGGAATAGAGAAACAAATATATAGATTACCTAAAGACCGGGAAGCTGCCCTCATAACCTAAAGAATCCAGGCTCTACGCACAAAGGCGTCTAGGTTCAGCATGTCCGAAGACAACACCCAATTCAGGAGAACGTTCGATGGCCCACTCGTCATATGTCTGGGATCGGGGACATCGAATATGTTTTGAGGGAAATTCACAAAGGCACCTGCGGAACCATTAGGGTGCCAAATCATTGGTTTGTAAGGTAATCAGAGTCGGATACTATTGGATCGACATGGAAAATGACACAAAGGATTTCGTACAAAAATGCGACAGAGTCAGGGGTATGCGCCAATGATTCATCAGCCTGGGGAGCTACTACATTTGGTCTTGTCACCCTGGCCATTCATGAAATAGGGGATGGACATAGCTGGTCCTCTGCCATGAGCACCAGGTAAGGCTCAATTTATATTATTTATGATTGACTATTTTTCTAAGTGGGTGGAAGCCCAGACATTTGAGAAAGTCGGGGAGAAAGAATTTATTCATTTCATTTGGGACCACATAATATGTCGGTTTGGAATGTCAGACGAGATCATGTGCGACAATGGGAAGCCATTCATCGGCAGTAAGGTTAGAAAATTTTTTGAGGACCATAAGATCAAAAGGATCCTATCAACACCTTATCACCCTAGTAAGAACGGGCAAGCGAAGTCTATGATACTGAAGCGTTAATACCAGTCAAAGTAGAAGAACCGAGTCTCAGGTTTTGATATGCGATCAAAGAGTCAAACGATGAGGCCAAGAACATGAGCCTGGAACTATTGGACGAGAGGAACGAGGCCGCCCTTGTCCAGCTGGCCGCCCAAAAACAAAAGATCGAAAGGTATTACAACTGGAGAGTCAACCTCCGATACTTAATATTGGGGACTTGGTGTTAAGAAAAGCGACACTAAACACCTGAAAATCGAACAAAGGCAAATTGGGACCGAATTTGGAAGGTCCATATCGAATTATCGAGATCATCGGCAAAGGATCATACAAACTCGAAGCAGGGAACGGTGAGCGACTACCGAACAACTGAAATGTGAACCACTTAAAATGGTACTACTGCTAAGGTACGACCGCATTCGTTCTTTTATTTACATATATTATGAATTGAACTAACACTTGCAGAAAATGGACAAAGAATGATGCAGTTATTTGGCCTGAAAGCACGCGTTGTACTCTTTTTCCCTTTGAACCGGTTTTGTCCCAAATGGGTTTTTAAGCAAGGTTTTTAACGAGGCAACAGTATATCGTGCTAACTTAGAATTGAAGACCGGCTATGAATCGGCGTCGAGGGTCACATCAACAGTATCTGAGCCCTATCTATGATCGACCTCAAATATTGGGGGCCATCACCCTCAGATAATAATTTTAGCAAGGAAGGAAACTTTGAGCTCGAACAATTTAAGCTCGAGCATTTATTGTAAGGGCCAGATGGTCAAATGAACCGTGCCTACATGGACCACTTAAACCATAACACGAAACTTGTACACATTTACAATCTTGTATGTTGCGCACAGAAATGAAAGAAAGTTTCTACCTTGCAGATACGTACTTTGTCTCCAAAAAAACTGCTACATTTTGTTCCTTAAGGACATCGAGCCCAAGGGCCACCTCTATCCAGCTCCAAGAGATCACCTCCACTCAGGGACTGTCGCCCAAGGCAAACTCGTATAGCTCGGGTTTTCAAAGCCCGGAGGCACAAAAACCTATTAGGCAGTGCATGAACTTTAAAGGCTACGGCCATCCCCACTCGGGGACTATCGTCCTGGGCAAGACCGGACAGTTCGGGTATCAAATCCTGGGGTAATAATCTTATTGGTCAATACCCAAACTTAAAAGGCTACGGCTATTCTAGAAATGGCTAAGAGATGTCCGAAAAATCTACAATGCACCTAAGTTTGATCTTTACTAGAGCCCGCTTCGTCACCGGGGTCTTCTTTTCCCTCGGATTCGCCAGAACCCTCAGAGACTTACTCCTCCTCGGGATCTTCCAACTTCTTGGCCTCGTCCTTAAGCCTCTTAGCATTTCATTTTCGATCTCGAAAGATAGGTCGAAACCCCGGGCATGAACTTCCTCGAGAGCCTCTCTTCAGGACTGCCACTTCACGTATTCAACAATGACTTTCAGACGGTCCTGGGCTGCCTCGACGTCACCTCTATGCTGGGCCACCATCTCTTCAGCATCGGTCATGGATATTTCCGCCACTGACTTGGCTATTTTAAGCTCATTTCCAAGGGTATCCCGTTCAGTAACGGTCGAGCCCAGTTGAGACCGGAGGTCTGCGACTTTTAGGGACCGGGCCTCAACTTTCTCCCTCACCGCCCGAATTTGGACCTCCGCCGAGGCTAGCTTCTCCCGGGCAGTCTCCTTTTTCGAAGCCCATTGGTCCATTTTTTCCTTCCACTCGTCGGCCATCTCGGCACAAAGCTGGTCGATCAGATCAAGCTTCTACTGGACCTGCGGGTTTTGACTGTTAGTCGCCATGCATAATTCGTCATTACTAACTTCAAAGATCTTCACCTATTCCACCAGGTCAGCATGTTCTTTCTGAGCCGTATCCAACTCAGCCCGGAGATTCTTGAGTTCTACTTCACATTGCTCGCTGAGAAGCTTATACATGTCCCTCTTCTCAGCAAGCTCTTTGACTCCGCCTCGAGTTGGCGAAGCTCATCCCGGTACTAGAGAAAGGTTTCATTGTGGAGCACCGAGGCCTGCAAAATGTGAAAAAGGAAAGGCATTAGAGTCATCAAAAACTGAATTTGAAGATAAAAGAGTGTGATAACACCTTACCTAGTTCAGCACCTGTTGTGCTTCGTTGAACAAGCATGGTGCATACACCTCATTCATTTTTGCCTGGTCTTCTTCGATTACCAGGCACGGGAGGTAGCTATCTACCCCGATAGGGGCGGAAAGAACTCGGGCATCCTCCGAGATGGTGATAACAATTGATCACTTCCGGCCAGGATCTGTGCTCGGAGTGGGGAAACGGTTAATCAACCTCGGGCTCGATTAGTACGGCACATCTACCTCCAAGGACGGACTTTCCTCAACACCTCTAAGTCACCCAACCCGGAGAAGTCTTCCAGCGCGGTTGAGTCTCCACCATCAAAGAAGCATCATAGGGGATCATTCGCTCCATGAACTCCTTTATTGGATCGCTCCTTCGTCGCTCCCGCTTCACTAAACATGGACTCTGTGAACGAGGGTGATCCCAAAATTTCTATAAAACCGGGTGGGGCAGAGCCTGGGTCTCTAAAGGTCTCAATCCTCATCTTTATACCAGCCTCGTGAACTTGAGGGGGATTATCCTACATCGTTTCCCCCTCAGCTACCACTTGTTCCTCGAGGACGAACGGCTCGCTACCATAAAAAGTCCATCCTCCTCGGGCTCGTCCCTGAGATGGAAGAGTACGTCCGAGTCAGGCACTCGGGACCTAGAGCTTTCCTTTGGCTTACGAGCCAACCTTCGCCTTGGTTTCTTTTCTCCGATCTCGGGGAACTCGGGGCCCTCCTCCATTTCTTCTCTCTTGTTGTGGCTCTGGGCTGCCACGAATCAGAAGGATCAGCTGGTAGTTCTCACCTCCTACCAAGGGCCTAAGATCAATGGTCTTTGGAAAGCCTGCAAAAAAAAGATAAGCAATGAGGACATAGTGTTTAAAAGGAAATTCTAGTGCTACTTATTCAGAAGAGGAACCTTACCGTGAGAGCAGGCCTCCCAGCGGACCTTCAAGAGCTCGCACCACGAGCGCTCGGCATAAGGTTTATGTGAACAAATGCCTCTGATCAACTCCTTGAGCCAAGGAATGGCATTTGGGACTCGAGCGAGGGCTACACCACAACGAATACCGATGAGAAAAAGAAATACAAGACATAAAGTCGACATTTAAAAGGAAATATACTTACGTTCTACGTTACAATTCTCGAGGAATGGCCTCCACTTGGTAGGGATCAAGTTTGTAGGGATCAAGTTTGTGGTCGAGGAAATATACTTACGTTCTACGTTACAATTCTCGAGGAACGGTCTTGGAAGTCTTCACCATTTTATCTGGATAAAAAGGTTTGAAAGTGTGAAGAAAAATGAGGAGATTAAAGGTGAGAACTTGCTGAGAAAATCAAGCACACTTGCTTAAGTGGGGGTAAAAGAGAGGTTGCAATTTGAAGAACGAGGGTAGGAATATTGAAGAATGAAGGAAGGCAATGATATCTTGAAGGATCGAAGGTAGAAGCTTGGTCATAAGTAAATAATGAACGAAGGAAGGAATATTTATAGGGGCTTTGCGTTGTTTCGCATCCAGGAATGACCTGCCAACGGCTGACACGCATTGGGGGTCATTATCAACTGACGGGACATTTCGGCTTGTTTGTCATTTTGTGTCGCAGCATGTTGAACAAGAGATCAAAGAAATCATACCGTTCCTCGTCGTTTTCGTAAAACTTATTCTCCGAGAAATGAGGGGACTATCTATATACGTGTGAAACATGACCTATGGGTCGGCTCGATTACCTATAAAGTACATTAAGTAAAAGACGTGATGACAAGGAGCCAGAATCGAGGTAAGGGACTCATCGAGATAGGTTCCAGAGGCACGATGCTCGCTCTTGATTATATCGGGTACATGACCCCGGGATCGGTCCAGATCCCAAAAGACTTCAGAGAGCATTATCGGGTGACAAAAATAGAAGGCCATGATATTCGTGACCAGCCGGGTATCGCGGCATGGATCTCGGCACGTACCGACAGAAATCTGGTGATCAGTTAAACGGAGAATTTTTACCTTTTATGGAATTATACCTAAAGTAGGTATCCCCTACTATATAAAGAGGGGTATGATTATTCATTAAACACATTATATCACACGCATACCAAGGCAATATCCTATTATTTTCTTTGTTATTAAAATTTCTTATTCTTGTTCGTCAGTGTTTAGTTACTGTGAGTCCGGATCGAGGGCGGATATATCATTAAGGTTGGAATCATCTTCCTCAAGTTGTTTCATAATTTACTACATCTTTATCTGTTTAATCTAACATGATTTATCGTTTGTATCGAATTATCCGCGTATCCTTAAACCGACTTACAAATTTAATTGTTATCCATTTTTTAGGGTAAACAGAGAGGACATTCGCTACTTGCGAGACTGATTTAGATATGCAGAGTAGATATCCATATCATTTTAGCAGTTCGGGTACATTGCTAAACTCGTTCAACGACAAACATTTTCTTAAGTTGTGGAGAATGTAACAGCCCGATCGGTCATTTTGTGTATTTGAACCCGTCCACCTAATTGATTTTTCTATACATATATTTGATGTTTTGTGAATTGCGGGGATGGGTAGTTTGATTTCATGGGGTTTGAGGGTGAATTAGAACACTTAGTTTCATTTTGAAAGCCTTAAGTTAAAAGAGTTGACCAAGATTTGATTGTTGTGTAAACAACCTCGAATTAGTGCTTAGATAGTTCCAATAGGTTTGAATGGTAATTTTGGACTTAGATGGATATTTGGATTTGATTTTGGATATTTCTAGAAGATTTTGAGCTTATTTTCTTAAAGTTCTCAATTTGAAGAATTGAAGAGTTCTTAAGTTTGACTGATAGTTGGCTTTGATGTTATCAGAATCAAATGTTATTCTAGAACTTGGAACATGTTTATGTTTATGTATGGAGCTTGTGTGAAAAGTTTGATTGCGATCCAAATTGGTTAGGCTTGAATTGGATCCTTGGTTGAAAGTTCAGTAGTTCTTGAACTTAAGAGTAGTTCAACTGCGATATGATCATTGATTCGTAGATATGATAATCTCGTTTTTTTTTTGGAAACTTTGGATAGGTCCAAGTAGTATTTATGGACTTGTTGGTATGATTGGACGGGGTCCCGGGTAGCTCGGGTGAGTTTCAGACCACCCAGAGCATGTTTGGAGTTGGCTGATTTACTAGTGTTTGGTGTTCATCGCATTCGCGAGGGCAGCCTCGTATTTGCAATGAAAGAGTTGGGCTGGAGGTCATTCTTTCTTCGTGTTCGCGCTTGGTGAGTCGCGTTCATGAAGGCTGGTAGTATTGATACTTCGTGATCGCTTTGGGTGGATCACATTCGCAAAAAATGATTTGGGAGTTGGGAGCTTAGCCTTGCATTTGCGAAGGCATGGTCGCATTTGTGGAGAAGGCTGGCAGCTAAAGCATCGGGTTCGCGGGTGTTATATCGCATTCGTGTAGGTTGGTCCGGCGGTGCATCGCGATCACGAGGGGTCTGGCAGAAGCATTTTTTTGTTTCGCGAACGTGAGGCATGGACCACGTTCGCAAAGAGTACCCCTGGACAGACTATTTTAAGCTATTATTTTGATATTTTAGCCCATTCTCTTATATTTTGAAATCTAGACTTGGAGAGGGGTGATTTTTCTCGGTGATGTGATTTTTTAATTACTTAAGAATCTACATGGATTATTAACACCTAAAACATAGAATTTCGGGATGAAATTTGAGATTTTGCCTACAAGATAAGAGAGTGAAAATTGAGATTTTGAGCAATGATTTAGACTTAAATTGGGAAAACAAAAACACATATTCGAACTCGTGGGGCCATGGGTAAACGGGATCTACCCCTAGGCTCGGCTTTTGACCATCTAGGCATGGGGTTGACTTTGTTGTCTTTTTGGAAATTCTTTAAAGATTGAAGCATTACTATTTGGAATTGATTCCTATGATGTTATGTAACAATTAAGTGTTATTTGGGTACATTCGAGCCGGTTGAAGGTGATTTCTTAAGGAAAGACGATTTTGGAAGGTTGAATTAGGCTTGTTAAGGTAAGTATCTTGCCTAATCTTGTTGTGAAAGAATAACCCATAGTATTTGACCTTAATTACTTGCCTAATTGAAATGTTTGAGAAGCGACATATATGCGAGGTGACAATCGTATATGTGGGTGCTACATATGATTCATCACTGGATTAGACTTTAGGCTTCTATTATGCCATGTTTGGATTGTGCACTTATTATTATTCATGTTAAATCATTTGTATGACTACGTGAGTTTTTCCTTTCATGTTAGTGATCATGTTTAAGATTATTGTCTCTTAATTGGACAAGATGGGATATTGGTGAAATTGTTGTTATAACTGATATCGCCATAGTCATGATTCACATCTTAAGCACACATCCGCACTTCATATATTATGTCCTTGTGCAGCTTATTGATTAATTGTGAGCAAATCTCTCTTTCATGATGCAAAAATATTTCGGATCGCATGATTATGGAACATATGGGCATATTGAGCAGATTGATTTGGAATTGATACAAGGTATCCTACGTGCGGTTGTTTTGGTATTGTAATTGTTGTGGCACGAGGTCTTTATCGTGCAGTTATAATAATATTGTTACTGTTATTTTCACGAGTACTATGTCGTGCAGCATGTGACTTCGGATTCATCCCCCTTGGGTCGCTCTCTCATGTTTCTCTCTTGATCGCGTATATGCGGATTATGATAAATTGAAAAATATTGGTTGATTCTGATATAAAATCCGATGATGGTGCTTTTTGAGCATAAAGGTGGAAGCTTTGACCATACAGGTGAATCCTTTACGTCTTTTTATGCATTCTATATGTTTTAGTGTTGAATTCTAACATGTCGCTTGATGCCTTTGTTATATGTTGATGAGTTATTAGTCAAGATTGAATTATCCATGTTGAGTTGATATCTCTTTATATGGTATTTAATGATATTGCATTAAACCCTCGGCTCAGAGACAATAGATCTGTGACAACAAAACCCGGAAAAAAATATCAGCAACGTAAGAGATAGCAAATAAATAGAAAAGCAGCAACACAAATATTAATAGGTTATGGGTAAGGTCTGCGTACACTCTACCCTCCCCAGACCCCACTGGTGGAATTTTACTGGATTATTGTTGTTGTTATTCTAGTTGCAAATTATTTTAAACTGCACATGTTTGTTTGATTAATGAGTATCACGTGACTTGAACCTCGTCATTACCTCACCGAAATCGTCTTGATACTTACTGAGTATACTTTATCCCGTACTCATATTACGCTTCTACACATTTTGTGCAGATCCGGGCGTTGGCGGTAGCAGACATCAGGAGTGAGGCACGTAGCTGACAAAGAGGATTAAAGGTAGTGTTGCATGATCGCCGGAGACCCTTGGAGTCCCCTTCCCCTATCTTTAATACTGTTATTTACACATTCACACAATATTGTACTATTGAGATATTTTCTTGTATTCAGTTTTAGAGCTCATATATAACTCCATCCTACCTTGTTTCGGGGGATTTGATGTTGTGGTTTCTACATATATTATCTGTTGTTGAAGATTTATTCCGCTATTTATACTATTTCAATCATATTATATCATGTTTGTTGGATTAGATCTACTTTCTGTGTTGGCTTACCTAATTTTGGAGATTAGGTGTCATCGCGACCTTTCGTGGAATTTTGGGTCGTGTGATAATGTGATTATCAAGGTTGGAGAACATATGATTTCTAGAAGTAACTGCTGCTCAAGCCCTAAAAATGAAACTATGCAATATGTTTATATGAAAGGTAATGCAGCTGATATATGGAAACTTATTGATTCTCCGTTGGGAATAAAATATGAGCAAAGCCTTATTAGACAGTACATGTTTAATACTCGGTGGCAAGTGAAGTCTCTTAATATTATTCATAAGCTGGTACAACAAATCACTTCTATAATAATCTGTTGGGTAATTTGGAAGGCAAGATGTGCATGCAAGTATGGTACTCGAAAGAAATTTAGTCATTTCAAAATGGAGCAACAAGTTTGTTGTACTGTTGCAGCAGTAAATGCTAAAGCTTTCCATAACTGCAAGCTATCTCTTCCTTGGATTCCCTTATCTGTTAGAATGGTGAAGATGTATCCAATTTAAAAATCATCACTGTCTATTGGCATAAATCAAACGAAGGTTCATTTAAGTTGGGTACAAATAGAAGTTTTACTAAGGTAATGAAAAGGCTGGAATAGTGGAATGGGTGAAGTGCTTAGAAATGACAATAAAGATCTCATCATGGCCTTTTCCTTTACAATTCAAAATAGCAGTAAGTCAATAACAACTTTGCAAAAAAGGCCCATACAGCCTGGTTTTGGAGGAAACTAATGTATTCAAAATAGACAGAAATTTCACGATTGAACTAGATTCTGTGATTGATATCAAGGACAACAAATACAAGATGAAAAAGATAATTAAAGAAACTTCACATGCCAATGTTAATATAATCCGAATGCCCTACAACCGATTTGTATATGTTGTACAGTCTTATTTACTGTACTAGAATCGAGACTGTACAGTCCTACTGAAAACCACATCGCATACGATGTTGAGTACTTTGATAGGATGTACAGGGCGGATCTAATGCATTGGTTACGAGTTAACATGTACCCAGTAATTTTTGTATAAATTCTGTATCTATATAAGAAATTCAATAAATATCTATAAATAGTTAATTGTGAACTCAATTATCATTGTATATTGATTTGAGATTATTGTAGGAATTCATGAACTGCCGCCTCTAAGAATTTACTTAGAGTACATAGGCATGTGTCTACGGTATAGTGAAAGTATATTTTGAGTTTTAGCTTATACATTAAGAATAAATTGAGAACATAGAGTCAAATGTTGATTCATATCTTGTGGTCAGTCATTGTCCCAGTCACCAGATAACTGTGATTATATTAAACAAGTTCGATGAGTTGGTGGATGCATTAAATACATGTTAACAACCCTTTGGGTGTGTGGCATATTAATATCATCATATACTTGTAAAACTAACTAAGGTTTAGAGATTTCTTATCAAAGGATCGCCTAAACAAATCAATCGATGCTTGCTGCAATTGTATTTGTTTTTCCGTTTCCGGGTAGTAACTAATTTAATATCAATAGGCTCTCAACTTTAAAATTAAAGAAAGGCAATTGGGTTGTCATTTTCTTGTACTTTATGATACAAAGTAATATGAGTAAATTATCATAAACCTAAAGCAAAGAAGAACCACTTGTATATCAACATACATGGGATTCAATACAAATATACATGTAATTCAATTAAAAAATATGTCACTAGTACTTGTACTAGTCCTAGTCCTCGGTAATAGCTTGTTTTTGATGATCTCCTTCTTTAAGTTAAAGATTGAAGATGGGGGAGGCAATACTAATCAACTGCAACATAATCAATCGAGCCATTTTCAAGAAAAGTGTCCACTCATTACCCACTTTCTCTCAAAGACCACATATCTTTTACACCTACATCATCTCCCACTAAACCTAGTAGCATTTGGTGGTCAATGGTTCAAACTCCACCTATATAATACAAAATAAAATAAAAAAAGGAGAGTTTTTTTCTTTTTCCAAGAAAAGATTTTACGTAGAGAAAAAGAAAACCCTCTCTTATTTCTCTCTCTTTAATTATTAAGTTCATGACAGCAAAGATTCTTGTTGCTTGAAGAATGGGTACTACATTGCATATACATAACATAATTTGTTTAAAATGGATAAGGGGAATCTGAGAGGGGATGTGAGACACAAGAGTTAGTGCAACCATGAATAAGCTAGACTGTTTTTTGGTTTCCATATCTAATTTAATTAAACTCTTATTATTAATAATATTCTTGGTATAGCTTTTTACCTTTTGTTTTGTGTATAAAAGGGCACACTTCCTATATTTTGCATACCCCATCCTAAAACTAACCCCCTTCATTCTTTGTGTGTAGAAAGAAGAGAAGGAGAGAAATGGCAGACCAAAACCAAATGTTTGGTGGGTCATTTGTCTCATTCCTCAACAAGGTGAAGCCTTACTTAGCTATGGTTTCCTTGCAGTTTGGTTACGCAGGGATGTATATTGTTACAATGATGTGCTTCAAAAGGGGAATGAGTCACTGGATTCTTGTTGTCTATCGCCATGCATTTGCCACCCTTGCTGTTGCACCCTTTGCCATTGTTCTTGAAAGGTAAAATATTTATCCTATTCTCTTTTCCTTACTCGATCGGTAGAAATCTCTCTTATTCAGTCACCAAGAAATCGGACGAGATTTTCCATATCCCTCTGGAAGTGCATATATGACCTTGTTTGAATCAAGATCCTAGCTCTCATTTATATTCGATGTTTGACTATCTCTTTCAAAAGCTTAAGTTCTACGATCTTTGATGTATCATGTTGAAAACTTGAGGATGGTACAGTAATGTTATCTAATTATATCCTAATTTGAGAATTTATCATAATTTTTTACGTTTTCCATCTTGCTGTATATTTTGAATCGCACAATAGAATATAAGTTGCCTACAAGTATCTTACAGAATATTTTCTTTTTGCTTTGTTTTGTTTTGCAGGAAAATAAGGCCAAAGATGACACTCAGGGTCTTTATTAAAATATTGGCTCTTGGTTTTCTAGAGTATGTGATTCTTTTACACACTTTTATATTCTACTCAATTTACATGTGAACAAATTACTATAAATATATACTCCAGAATGATTGTTCTCTCATAAAATTTAGTTGTCTATTCAGTCATCCAAACGCATGAGATTCTGATGTCACTTTTTTCTTTGTTTATCTTTTACTTCATTTAATAGTTTTTCTTTTTAGCCTCATACATCATGTATCAAAACTGAATGGGGAAATATTATATGTTGTCTGACGTTTTGCTACAAGGTTAATTACTCTTGTATGGAAGGGATTATATACGACAGTTAAATGTCCGACATTCACTATTATTCTTTTTGTCAATTATTAAAGCATTTGGAAGGCAACTAAAAGATTTAGTGAAAATCCAACTTTAAAATATAATTTAGCAGCTCTATATTGAGCTCCTACTCAATTATCTATATATATTTTCATCACCTGAATTCTTTCTAACAAATACAAGATTTAACAATCTATGACTTTGAGAATTGAGATATTTTCCATGTGCCGAAAGATTCTCAATTTTTTTCTTTCTTTTTTTATTTCCTTTGATGTACGTTTTAAGAGTAATATTAAAGAATGTTTATTAAAAGATAAACTTTTATACGCTTCACATCAACCGAAACCCTAACCTATGTTCCTACCCGACTAAAAAACTTCTTCTTCTCTATTCCTGCTGGGTTTTCTGCTTTATAAATTAATTCGTTATTACCTTCATTCACCCACTCTTTCTCTCTCTCTCTCTCATCCCTATATTGTCTTACATGCTTTATGCCAAGAGAAAAGATGCACTTAATCAATTAATTAATGATCACATCCAACTGAATTAATTAAATACACACTTGCAAAGTACCTTTCTAAAAGTCCGTTGTTTTTTTGGTCTTTAGAGAGGTACGTCTTTTATTAATAAAATTTTAATATGTTTGGATGATTGTGTTTCCACAATTTTCATACATCTTCTGAGGTTAGCTTTAATTAGTTGAAGGAAAATAATAAGCAACTTCCTATATTAGAAATATCACTGATCATATTATTCTTTGACATTAAACCTGACAAATAAATCCAATGAAGAACGTCAAAAAGTCCTCATTCCAAATTAGAAAACAAATTCATTAGTTATATCTGTTTAATTTATTTGAAAAGTTTAAGCTACTAGAGATACAAAAATGTTTTAAAATAAGTGAGTGCAGTGTTATAGATTCTATTTGAGGAATCGACACATTGATCAAGAATAAAGCATCTATATTAGTACTATCAAAGTATCAGAGCATACAATGATTCCGAAGAGATATCATTTCACGTAACAAATTTTAAAAAGTTTAGACTTTTTTTTTATAATTAAATCGGAAGGTTTTTAATCCTTATATATGTTTGATGATATATAATTGTATGTTGTTCTAAACGAAAGCTTTTAAATATATGGAATTTCAGGCCAGTTATTGATCAGAACTTGTACTATGTGGGACTGAAGAGCACAACTGCAACCTATGCATCTGCCTTTGTCAATCTTCTCCCTGCCGTCACCTTTATTCTTGCAGTTATTTTCAGGTACTCATTATTTCCCTTTTTTTCCTAATTGAATTTGTAAATATAGTACTATACTCCATTAAAATCAAGAAAGTACCAAGAAAATAAAATGACATGGTGGATTTTGACACCTTTCTTTATCCCATAAAAGATACACTACTAGTTCATTACACAAGTAATAAATTATAAAAGTATGATCTCACCTAAACGAAGTTGCTGACTTGCTTCCCACTTGGAAAGCAATGATCTCAAAAAAGTTAGTGGTTGCTCCTGTAATATTGACATATATATTAAACTCCTAATTATTACTCCGTATTTGACATTGTGCTAGCTATTATTAGTGGCTGAGATATAATCTTCACCAAAAGAATAAAAAAGCAAACAGCAAAACAGCTAAAGTAATTCATCATCTAATACTCCAAAATATGTATATGTATATAAAGAAGAAATAACTTTGCAGACGTAATGCAATTGTCTAGAAGAAGGGGATTCGGATGAGCCTCCTTCCGCCTCTAGCTCCACCTATAGCGCTATTATAGAACAAAATAATGTCAAAAAAATGAAAAACCATATTATAGAAAAGAAATAGAAATTCATGAACAAAATTTCTTCCTCTTTTTATTTAACATAATCTATTCTGGTTTCTTTATGACTAGAATTGAGAAAGTAAACTTGAAGAAGAAATCAAGTATGGCAAAGGTGATAGGAACAGCAATAACAGTGGCGGGAGCAATGGTGATGACACTTTACAAAGGGCCAATGTTCAATCTGGTCCCACACTCTCGCGGCAGCAGCCACCCTGCAGCCGCCGCGGCCACCCCCGAGAACTGGGTCGCCGGAACCATTGAGCTCATCTCTTGCATTGTTGGTTGGTCCGGTTTCTTTATTGTTCAAGTAAGTTAGTATTTTCTATTTTCAGAAATAGATCTAAAAATGAATATTTTACTCATTTAAATATTTTATTTACGATTATTTATCTATATAATTGGTCTAATTTCTTGCATATGTATACATAGTCGATGACATTGAAGGAGTACCCAGCAGAGCTATCTCTGGCAGCATGGGTATGTGTGCTGGGCATAGTGGAAGGAGGAATTGTTGCTCTTATAATGGAACGTGATTGGAATGCATGGAAAATTGGCTTCGACGCTAGGCTCCTCGCTGCTGCTTATTCTGTAAGTTTGTCCTTATTTGCTAAAATTAATGTGAAACGTACAATTCACTTATTAGTAAAAAAAAAAAAAAAAAATTTACCACCAACAAGTGTGATTATATAATTTTGCTACTATATTAGCGACTGATTAGAGCAAGCAATTTGTGTTTGGTCAGGGAATCGTTTGCTCGGGAATTGCATATTATGTGCAAAGTATAGTTAATAAAGTTAGAGGTCCAGTGTTCGTGACAGCCTTTAGCCCTTTGAGTATGGTCATCACTTCTGTTCTTGCTGCTATTATCTTGGCTGAGTCAGTCCACCTTGGAAGGTAATTAACACGAATTTTTTTAGTGTAAAGGACAAAAAAGAAGTGTTTCTACTTTGTCAATTTAATTAATCTAATAATTATTTGACAAAAATTTCAGCTGCATTGGAGCAATTATCATAGTCATGGGACTTTACTCTGTGGTGTGGGGAAAGAGTAAGGAGGGGAAAGGAAATGAGACAGGAAAAGACCAAGAATTACCAGTTGTGGACATCAAAGAAAGGTCAACCATAGTTGACGATATTAGTGATGATGTTACGACTGTGAAATCAAAGAAGAAGGCTTCAATCTTGCAAGAGCTCTAGCATCCAAAAATGAAGCTGTCTTTGCAATTTTAATTTTTGACTTGTTGCAATCTTTAAATTTTCCAAGTGTTGCTTTGAAACAATGCACTAATGTTGTCAATTGTTCTTGATGAAAAAAATGTGTAATCTACTTTT
Organism: Nicotiana paniculata; assembly: GCA_005239505.1. Classification (NCBI taxonomy): domain Eukaryota; kingdom Viridiplantae; phylum Streptophyta; class Magnoliopsida; order Solanales; family Solanaceae; genus Nicotiana; species Nicotiana paniculata. The sequence continues at coordinate 12,078 of MDKI01109707.1, read as the reverse complement.
TGTGTAAAAGTCAAGGAGTGGTCTCTCCATTTGGGAATCAAAAATGACAATGTTCTAATTTACCACTAAAAGCTTCGCGTTATTCAGCTTTTTATTCTTTGATTTTCATCACTTGTTTCTCTTTTAGTTTTTTCCTTTGACACGTTTGCTTTCATCAATATCTTATAATATACTTCCTCCCATCCAAAATAAGTGATTTTTTAATTATTTTCACAAATTCACCTTTTAATATTAATAAGCAATAAAATTAATCATATTAACCTTTATTATCTCTTCACATAAACACTCCTAACACATATTCATCATTATTTACTTCAAGGGCAATGTAAGAAAAAATAAATTAATCCATTCTTAAAATCTGGAAAAAGCATTTATTTTGGACGCCAAAAAATCAATTACTGTGGACCGGAGTTTTCCTGTAGACACATTATTTCGGGTCAATTTAACCGGACAAAGTCTTTTATGTAATCTCTCAAATATAAATCTGACAATATGCTACATTGCCATAATTTGAGTATGTGTAAAGATCTAACATTCGTATTTGTTTAACCCTAAAAATAATTTTTATAAATCCCTACCTTATATATTATTATTGAATGAGATCACACCAGGAGGGGGGCCAAAAACCTTAGCTCCAATAATAGAAGCGAAAAAACGAATACAAGGGTGGGGTGTGGACAAACAGGGGGTTTCCTTTCAAACAAATTAGCTCTCGAAAAAAAGGGACACTGATCAAATAAGGATTCTCTATTCCCGAGAATCCTTATATATTCAAAGACCTTAACCTATACCCTTTTTATGGGATCTGATTCTAAAATCTTGTAAACCAGTCATATCCATAATAATACTATAACATCTCGAGGAAGTTTATTAGTATTTGTGAAGATTCTGGACAGTAGCACCAAATTTTGCCAAGGCATCAGCAGTCGCGTTAGCTTCCTTGAGAACCTTCAGCATTAAGATGCGTCATCTTGTCCCGAATACTAGTGATCCAGTATTGCAACTTCCAGGAAGGTTTACTAGACCCTTTGATCATGTCAATCACTGTCTTAGAGTACAATTTTAATATGATATTGTTGAAATTATTATCCATGCACCATTGCAATCCAAAGTTTGTTGCTTGAATCGCCGTCATATTATTAAAGCAAATTAAAAGATCATGGAGACAGAGAAAGCCATAATCATAGAACCACTTTGATCTCTAAGTACTCCTCATGCTCCAGCCTTGTTATCAATGATCATAGAACTTTCATCACTGTTCAATTTGTATCTACTTGAAGGAGGTTTTAACCAATAGACTAGGATACTGGTCAGTCTAGGCTTGAAACATTTTCACTATCTCAGAGAACTGATTCCAATTCAAGTTCAGAGGCAAGTGGTGATAATCTTTTTAATAGAAATCTTCATGTTTAAAAAGATTTCATGAATGACTTTCTCAGTGACATATTCACATGGCCGTACTTTGAAGCACACCTTCTTTTCCATAGTTCCCAGCAAACCAGAGAGGGGATAAGCTTTAGAGCGAGGTTAAGCATATTATTGCTAGTATTCTGACTCCACCAGCTCCCCATGAGATTCTTAAGATGACAAACATTATACCTGACTCCAAAATAGTTAGCATAGAAAGTTCACACCCTTATAGCAAATCAGCTTTGAAGAAATAGATGAAAGGATGATTCATTGCTAGCAAGAACACAACATGAGCATTTGGAAACTACGACTTGTTGTCCAAATCTATTAATAGGGTCGTCCAGGGGAAGTCTCAAGATTCTCCAATTTAAGAAAGAGACCTTAAAAGGGAGTCTCTTATGCCAAATATTCCTAAAGGTATCATTAGTACTTCTCTTCTGCCTTATGGATTCTCTAGCTAAAATTTTCCATTTTGATTGGGTATCCAATAGCATTGGTCGTTCTTTCCTCGGTCAAAAATTTGAATCTGATTGATGTAGTAGTGTAGGTTAGGAGGAAGCAATTCCTGAAGTTTCGAATTGTTCCAGCTGTTCCCGTTTAAGAATTCTTTGACTTGGATATTACCCAAGTTAAATCTAGCATTTATTGAAAAGGGCAAGCGGAATGCCAGTCCAGTTATCCCACTAAAACATAGATTCCCCATTATTGATTCTCCATATCATATGAGGTTCAGTGTACTTCTTGATCTCCTTCCAGCTTACCATTTCGTTGCTACAATATTACTTCTCTTGCAATATTTTGCCTTCATAAACTTTGACCACAGGTTGTCATGAGTTCTGAGCCTCCACCACCTTTTCACGGCAACGGATGTTGTGATATCATTTAGGCTTTGAAAGCCCGCTCCTCCTTCATCTTTAGGGTAACATAGGTTCTTCCAATACATCCAATAATATTTCTTTTTTCCATCATTGTATCCCTAAAAGAAATCTATTTCAAAACTGCTTTTGGAGGTACAATGGCTGCCAGTAGGTGCATAATTTGAGATTGAAGGATTTGTTGAATAATAACAGCCTTTCCTCCGTAAGGCAGTAGATTTCCTTGCCATCCACCTGCTTTCTTTAGAATTTTAGTAGGTATGTCAGCAAAATAACAAAAATAAAAATTTCTCCCAACATAAATAGGCACTCCTAAGTATGTGAAGGGAAAGTTCTTATGTTTGAAAACAATGATATTTTTTATGTTCTTCCTGATCTTTCTGTAAGTATGAGGGACTGTGAGAAAACAATTTTTCTCAGTATTTATCTTCTGACTTCACACCATTTCATATCTTCTTAATTTCCTCATAATCATCTTCAACGAACTCCTGTCCCAAGAAGTAAAAATAACTACGTCATCATCATATGCTAAATGGTTAATTTGAGGAGCATTAGCTGGCATGTTAAAGCCAATGAACTTCCTTTTTAGGGAAAGATTATTCAACATCTTGGAAAGAATTTCTGCAGTAATTACAAAGAGGTAGGAGATAAGGGGTCTCCCTGTTTAAGACCCCTTGTAGAGTGAAAAATCATTTTCTAACACTATTGGTCAATACAGAATACCAAGAAATCATTTTCTAACACTATTGATCAATACAGAATACCAAGCATTAGTCACTAGTCTCGGAATAATATCAATAAATGCTTATGAAAAACCTAACTTTCTTAGAACTTCAGTCAAAAGATCCCAAGAGACCCTGTCATTTGTTTTTTCCAATTTCCATATCAAGTTTGATAATCATGTTGCCTTTATATTTGGAATTCTTTATTTTATGAACAATTTCTTGAGTAAGCAGGACATTTTCAATTATCGTTCTACCACGAATAAATTTGTGATGACCCAAAGGGTCATTTTATAAAATTAAACTTCGTTTCATGCTTAATAGCCATAAAAAGACTAAAATTAAATACCTCGATTTGCGTGCGCATTCCGGGCGTGAAACCGAAAAGCGTTTAGGTGAAAATATGAGAAATAGTGATTTTTAGAATTTAAATTTGATAAAAGTTGACTTTGGTCAACATTTTGAGTAAACGGACCCGGATCCGTATTGCGACGATCCCGGAGGTCCGCAGTAAAATATGGGACTCGGGCGTATGCCCGAAAATGAATTCCGAGGTCCCAAGCCTTAGAAATCAATTTTTGAAAGAAATTATTTTGCTGAAATGTTCATGAATTAAAGAAATGAAATAATGCTAAAAATCATTGATATCGGGTCCGTATTTTGGTTCAGGAGCCCGGTACAGCTTTGTTATGATATTTAAAGGTTAACTGTGAAATTTGGTGAAAAACGGAGTTCGTTTGACGTGATTCGGACATCCGGTTGAGAAACTATGAACCTTAAGAGTTTTTTTATGAAAATGATGAGTTTTTTTAGGTTTAATTCATAGATTTACATGTTATTTTCATGATTTTATCGCACGGGCGAGTCTGTATGATGTTTTTAGACTTGCGTGCATGTTTTGTTTAGAGTCCCGAGGGCTCGGGTGAGCTTCGGATAGGCCACGGGATGATATTTGCACTTAAATAACTGTTTGTTTTTCAATATCTGATGTCTAGGTTTTGTACTAAGCGATCGCATAAATACAACTGCGAACGCATAGTGTAGTCTTCAGGAGCCCAAAACTGGCACTGTGCGACCGCAGGAGCAGGTGTGCGGTCGCACTGCACCACTTGGACTGTGTTGTGCGATTGCACAGTAAACCTCGCGATTGCGTAGCTTTAAAAATTAGGCCTGGGGAGGGGAGGTCATACCCTGTGCGATTACACTCTTTCTTCCGCGATCGCACAACCCATTTTTTTCTTACCCTATGCGATCGCACATCTTTCTCCGCGATCGCACAGTTGCCCACCCCAGCTAATATAAATACCTGTTAAAGAACGGGCATAAAACTTTCTTCTCCAAATTTTCAAAGTTCCAGCACTAAAAATGATTTTTCTTCAGCAATCTTCATCCCCAATTCATAGGTAATCAATTTCAAGCTTGGTTCTTTCTATTCCTTACTATTTTGTGTCACTTTTAAAGCAAAAACAAAGAATTTTCATGGTAAAAATCTAGGATTTGGATAGAATTAGGGAATTTTGTAAAAATTGAATTTTTATATCAAATTAAGGTCGGATTTCAAAACCAATAGCATATTAGGGTTCGTGGATGAATGGGTAAACGTAATTTGGTCTGAACCTCGAGTTTAGACCAAGCGGGCCGGGGTCGGGTTTTGACTTTTTTTTAGAAAACTTAGGAAAAATTATATTCTTCAACAAAGTTAGTTCCTTTAGCATTACTTAATGATATTAAGTTAATTGTGATTAGATTCGAGCAATTTAGAGGTGAATTCAAAAGGAAAAGCGATAATTGAGCAGTGAGTGGCCTGCGGAATTGAGGTAAGTGTTTGGTCTAACTTTGGCTTGAGGGAATAGGACTCCCCACTTGTTTGCTATGTGAAATGCATGGGCGTGGTGTATAGATGTAGTGACGAGTATCTATGCACCACCCAAATTAATTGTTAAACATGATTCCCCATCTCGTTCCCAACTTAATTGATTATTGTCCTAATTGTTATGTGTTCATTATTGCTTCTACGACTATTTGGCCTTGTTGATCTGTTATTAGATATTGTTGTGATTATCTGGAAAGAGTTTTGGTTGTTTGAGCTGGTTTCCTTGTGATATGTATAACGGTTGAGAGGTTTGGTATTATTTTTTTACGAATTATATATATATATATATTTACGTTCATGTTGGTTTCATTTTGATAATATTGAGGAAGTTGTGAGAAATGCAGTCTAACTAATTCATAATTGTTGAGGTTCATGTGGTTATTGGGTTTTATTGAGTTATTTTCAATTGTTGTTGTAAGTGTGTTAAAAATGTTGGTTGTTCTCTAGAGTTTATCATAGTATATAAAGACTAAGCTGGATTGACAGTGTTACGGTGTTTACTTATATTCTGGTTGATTTTACTGTGAAATGATATTGGTTTGCTATATTAATTTTTTTTGAAATTGTGGAACTAACAGTATTGTGAAAGGCTTTGCCTGAATTGTGAAATTTTTTTATGAATAAATTGATATGATATGTCTGGTGGGAGCGGGTTGCACGCCACAACAAGGAGTGATAAGGGTGGACAGGTGGGATCGGGTTGCACACTGCAACAGAAGCAATAAGGGTGATATATTTAGGGAGGAGCAATAAGGGAGGACAAGTGGGAGCGGGTTGCACGTCGCAACAAGGAGAGATAAGGGAGGACATTTATATTTTTACTGATTTTCAAAGAAAATAAAGATTTGAAAAGCTAAATGTTTATTTTTACTGCTTTGTTTTCTTGAAAAACAACGATTTGAAACTTTCTATTTTATATTACTATTTTCATATTTTGGCACTACTTTTATTCAAAGATAAAGTTTGAAAACTTGGAAATTGTTGAGAATTGGTTATAGTTGAGGCCTGAAAGAGGCGGTTGTGTTACTTTATTATTGTTGCAGTATTTGAATTGATGTGTTTAGATTTCCTTCATGTTTTACAATTATTGTTTCAGATATATTTTCTTGTTCGTGTAGAATTATTTTATTGTATTATCGTATATATATTAATATCACAGGTTTATTGTTAAAGCCCCGCCTTAGCCTCGTCACTACTTCGTGGAGGTTAGGCTCGGCACTTACTCAGTACATGGGGTTGGTTGTACTGATACTACACTCTGCACTCTTTTGTGCAGATCCAGGTACTAGCCAGCAGCAGAGATTTTTAGAGCAGCCATCTATTTATTCGGAGATACGAGGTATATCTGCCGGCGTTCGCAGATCCCGAGAGTCTTCTCCTATTTTTATAAAATTGTTTTAGTATATTCAGAACAGTTACACCTTTTATTTCGGCCATCATTTGTAGTATTGTTTAGTAGTTCGTGGATTGTGACACCAGACCCTGGGGTAGTCTTAGAGTTGTTTACAAAATTAGTTCGTGATCCGTTTTATTTAAATGGTTACTATTATGATTTTATTTTATTGTTGTTTGGAATTATTCTAATTAAGTTCCTTTGGAAGTTATTTATTTGTGCTTAAGTAATAAATTAAGGAAATAAATTATTCGAGTTCTAACATTGGCTTGCCTAGAAAGTGTAGTGTTAGATGTCATCACGATCCCTGAGGTTGGAAATTTGGGTCGTGACAAGTTGGTATCAGAGCACTAGGTTGCTTAGGTCTCACAATTCACAAACAAACTTGGTAGAGTCTGAAGGATCGGTACGGAGACGTCTGTACTTATCTTTCGGAGGCTATTGAGTTAGGGAACAACTCGATTTTATTCTAATCCATCGTGCGAATTTATTCTACCATTGATGATTGAACTTGTCTATTCTTGTCCTCGCACAAAATATCGACAACACGCAAAGCGTCTACAACCGGACAAGAGATGAAGCCCCAATGACAGCCACGATTAGGGGAAGAGACAGAAGTAGAGCTCATTCTAAAGCTTGAACATCGGCACCTATTGTACAGTCTCAAATGGATCTAGACGCAGAGGTTCTAGCTCAGTCGGTATATGTTGGACTGGCCCACATCCCATAAGGATTTATAGCTACTCCAGTATTGCATAACAAGGGAATAGTTGAAAGCAACGGGGTTGATTTATATGAGCTATGAAGTTTAACATTGTGAATTATGAGGCATTGTGACCTACGACTTCGTGCCAAGTGGGGAATTCCACTATCAAGGAATAAATTGCGGGAGTCATGTGTTATGTCGATTTTGGCCCGGAATGTATAAGGCCTAAGATTTTTGCAAGAGATAAAGCTAAGGATTGTGGTGTGTTTTTCTCCTTAAATAACCATATACCTCATAACCAAAGGAGTTATATAAACAACTTTATATCTACAGAAGGTTTACTCAGTGTGGAAGTTACGGTTGCGGATTTTGGGGTGCTCCAGAGGGAGTACAGTGGTTAACAAGCTTCTAGACTATATTATCTGTATAAAGCTTTACTTGTGGGATCGTTGTGCATCAATAGGAATAAGAGTTACCCCAAGGAATAGCGAAGAGTACATGAATAAGTGTGGTAGCTCAGCGGTGTTGAGTCAACATGGTAAAGGAGAAATTGGTCGCCGGTGGTGGAGGCAAGCCTACGAAGAGGACGACCAGCCAGTGCAACATCAACTATTTGACTTAGTTCTCATAAATGCTTTTGAAAGAATTTGTTTCTCCGACCCTCCATAATGCGTGGTGCATAAGGTTTGAGTGGTTGCGTCAGGTCATATGACGGTGTTAGAACATGCTACCAGGTTCAATAAGTCAGCCCGTCACACTCATACTTCAGTTTATCTAGCCAGAAAGCAAGTCCACAGACTCATTAAAGGGCTCAAATATGATTGTAAAATTTTGGACGACATAGAGCAGGTTGATGCTTCATTTTGGCTAGTGGTAGAAATTGTCCTAGACTAGGGAGAGTCATATTTCATCAGAACACTCAAGCTACGTGTCCCATTGCAGTTACAACTCAACTTACATGTCGAAGGTGGAGATCAGACTCCTAGAGGTGGAGACCCAGTCTGTTGGTATATTTTCTATGGTAGGGTTGAGGTCGTTACATTAAATAATGTCATTACAAGAACAATCTCTAATTATTATAAAGTGATGATTTCCTGAACTTAATACAGTTATACGTAACTAATAAAGTGCTTCTAATATGCTCTACTCTCGGGTGAGCTTCGTAACTCAAAAATCTACTTGTGAGAATACTAGTATTGAGAAATTCTATCGAGATAGCTATGTCTACCATTACGTGTTGTAATTTAATTTAACGGATAATATTCAAAAGAAGAAAATAGAAGGTTTTGAGTGGCGATATGCATATTACTTGTGATTCAGAATTGAAGACGAGATCCTCGCGTTTTGATATGATTTGGTATGTTTAAATCGGGCTACAAGCCGCGCTATAAATTCTTGTGTTTAGATTCTCCCGTGTGGATTAAAATCTTACTATAGTAGTGGTAGGGAGTCATGCATGTTGGGGTTATTCAAAAGAAAAAATTTCTGTATAATAATAATAATAATAATGGTAATAAGTAATATAAATAAGTAAATGAATCAATTAATTAATTAACTATCTGTGCATAATTTGCCAAATTCGTGCAATAATTACTGAGCTTTGACCTACGAGGTATGTGCCCTCCCGGGCTGGCGTTAAATGAGACACGTTGATTCGGGTATATAATTATGAGGCCTTCATGAATCGCATTTCATTATCAGTGTGGTGAAGGTTTGAAAGGAGATTTTCTTTGTTGACGTGAAGCAATTTGATGATTCTGTAAGTGACTGTGAACAACTATTAAGAAAATAGAGGCGGTGAGTATGGGCAGCCTTGTGTATATTCCAGTTGGTGAGAGGCCGTTAGCTTCAAACATTCAGACGTTGGATAATCAGTTTGTGAGGTTGGGTATTTCCTCCAGCAGTGTGCTAGCTCTCATAGTCGCTCGGTCTTCTCTAATCGAGCATATCCGGAAGCAGCAGGATGGTGACCCACATTTGGCTATTCTTAGGGACACAGTTCGGCACTGTGATGCCAAGCAGGTTATAGTTGGATATGATGGTGTTTTGAGGATACAGGGTTGGTTATGTGTGCCAAATGTTGATGGCCTTCGTGAGTTGATCCTTTAGGAGGCTCACAATCTAAGTATCCCATTCACCCAGGAGCAGCTAAAATGTACCAAGATTTGAAACAACATTATTGGTGGAGAAGAATGAAAAACAAAATGACATTGTGGCTTATGTGGCTCGTTGCTTAAATTGTCAGCAGGTAAAGTATGAGCATCAAGGACCTGGTGGTTTACTTCAGCAGATAGAGATTCCTGAGTGGAAGTGGGAGCGTATCACTATGGACTTCGTTGTTGGACTCCCACGAATTCAGAGGAAATTTGACGCAGTTTGGGTTATTGTGGATAGGCTGACTAAATCAACACATTTAATTCAATTGGCAAGTACTTATAATTCAGAGCGGTTGGTTCAGCTGTATATTCGGGAGATAGTTCGCCTTCATGGTGTACCCATGTCTATCATTTCTAATCGGGGTACGCAGTTTACTTCTCACTTTTGGAGAGCAGTTCAGCGTAAGTTGGGTACCCGAGTAGAGTTGAGTATAGCATTTCACCCTCAAAATGACGGGCAGTCCGAGCGTACTATTATGATATTGGAGGATATGCTATGCGCTTGTGTTATTGATTTTGGAGGCTCATGGGATCAGTTCTTGCTGTTAGCGGAGTTTGCTTATAATAATAGTTATCAGTCGAGCATTCCGATGGCTCCTTTTGAGGCATTATATAGTAGACGGTGTAGATCTCCGGTTGGATGGTTTGAGCCGAGAGAGGCTCGGTTATTGATTACAGACTTAATTCAGGGGGACTTAGATAAGGTCAATATTATTCCGGAGAGATTACATGCAGCTCAGTCTAGGCAAAAGAGTTATGCCGATTGAAAAGTCTGTGATGTGGCATTCATGATTGGAGAGCGAGTATTGCTTTGTGTGTCGCCCATGAAGGGTATCTGAAATTTGGGAAGAGGGGTAAGTTGAGCCCTAGGTATATCGGGCCGTTTGAAATTCTTGATAAGGTGGGGGAGGTAGCTTACAGACTTGCATTGCCTCCAGGGTTATCCTCAGTTCATCTGGTATTCCATGTGTCTATGCTCAGGAAGTATCATGGTGACCCATCCCACGTGTTAGATTTCAGATCTGTCCAGTTGGACAAATACTTGACTTATGAGGACGAGTCGGTAGCTATTTTAGACAGGCAGGTTCGCCAATTGAGATCTAAAAGTTTTCCCTTCAGTTCGAGTGCAATGGAGAGGCCAGCTCGTTGAGGCAACTAGTTGGGAGTCTGAGTCAGACATGCAGAGTAGATACCCACACTTGTTGGCCACTTCAGGTAATTTTTTATGTCAGTTCGAGGACGAACGTGTGCTTTAGAGGTGGAGATTGTGATGACCCAAGGGCTCATTTTATTAAATTAAACTCTGTTCCATGCTTAATAGCCATAAAAAGACTAAAATTAAATACCTCGATTTGCATGCGCAGTCCGGGCGTGAAACCGGAAAGCATTTAGGTGAAAAATATGAGAAATAGTGATTTTTAGAATTTAAATTTGATAAAAGTTGACTTTGGTCAACATTTTGAGTAAACGGACCCGGATCCGTGTTCTGACGATCCCGGAAGGTCCGCAGTAAAATATGGGACTCGGGCGTATGCCCGGAAATGAATTCCGAGGTCCCAAGCCTTAGAAATCAATTTTTGAAAGAAATTGTTTTTGCTGAAATGTTCATGAATTAAAGAAATGAAATAATGCTAAAAATCATTGATATCGGGTCCGTATTTTGGCTCCGGAGTCCGGTACAGCTTTGTTATGATATTTAGAGGTTAACTGTGAAATTTGGTGAAAAATGGAGTTCGTTTGACGTGATTCGGACATCCGGTTGAGAAACTATGAACCTTAAGAGTTTTTGATGAAAATGATGAGTTTTTGAAGTTTAATTCATAGATTTACATGTTATTTTCATGATTTTATCGCACGAGCGAGTCCGTATGATGTTTTTAGACTTGCGTGCATGTTTTGTTTAGAGTCCCGAGGGCTCGGGTGAGCTTCGGATAGGCCACGGGATGATATTTACACTTAAATAACTGTTGGTTTTTCAATATCTGATGTCCAGGTTTTGTACTATGCGATCGCATAAATACAACTGCGAACGCATAGTGTAGTCTTCAGGAGCCCAAAACTGGCACTGTGCGACCGCAGGAGCAAGTGTGCGGTCGCACTGCACCACTTGGACTGTGCTGTGCGATTGAACAGTAAAACCCGCGATTGCATAACTTTAAAAATTAGGCCTAGGGGAGGGAGGTCATACTCTGTGCGATTGCATCTTTCTTTTGCAATCGCACAACCCAATTTTTCCTTACCCTGTGCGATCACACATCTTTATCCGCGATCGCACAGTTGGGCAGCCCAGCTAATATAAATACTTGTTAAAGAACAGGCAGGACACTTTCTTTTCCAAATTTTCAAAGTTCCAGCCCTAAAAACGATTTTTCTTCAGCAATCTTCATCCCCAATTCATAGGTAATCAATTTCAAACCTGGTTCTTTCTATTCCTTACTATTTTGTATCACTTTTAAAGCAAAAACAAAGAATTTTCATTGTAAAAATCTAGTATTTGGGTAGAATTAGGGAGTTTTGTAAAAATTAAATTTTTATATCAAATTAAGGTCGGATTTCAAAACTAATAGCATATTTGGGTTCGTGGGCGAACGGGTAAACGTAATTTCGTCCGAACCCCGAGTTTAGACCAAGCGGATCCGGGGTCAGGTTTTGACTTTTTTTTAGAAAACTTAGGAAAAATTATATTCTTCAATAAAGTTAGTTCCGTTAGAATTAGTTAATGATATTAAGTTAATTGTGATTAGATTCGAGCAATTTAGAGGTGAATTCAAAAGGAAAAGCGATAATTGAGCAGTGAGTAGCCTACGGAATTGAGGTGAGTATTTGGTCTAACTTTGGCTTGAGGGAATATGACTCCCCACTAGTTTGCTATGTGAAATGCATGGACGTGGTGTATAGGTGTGGTGACGAGTATCTATGCACCACCCAAATTAATTGTTAAAC